>JAAAKO020051838.1:0-43751 GCA_010015015.2 Bolitophila cinerea
TGTCCCTCAAATGGTGCAAAGACAATAACATCGAAATAGTGCCAAAGGAAGCCAACCCACCAAATTGTCCAGAGCTTTGGCCTGTTGAGAGATATTGGGCTCTGGCCAAAACAAAATTGAAGGAAGCCAAAAACGAACAGAAATAAATGGTGACTGCATTCCATTTATTTCTGTTCGTCTTTGTCTCAGAAGCCACCATAAAGGCGATAACGACAAGGTTACCGGAGAAGCTAAAAGATTTCTACAAACAAAAATAATCAAATTATTTGTGTTCACTTATTTAATCAGAAATTAAATTTGCTTTTTAAACTGTTTGAATTTTTATAATTAGATAAGGGGTCTTAAAGTTAGGGCAATTTAAAGTTAGAATTTTTTTAATCTCAGTCCTTATACATACATAAACATATTTTCGAAATATTATAATATTTTTGATGGAAATGAAACATGAAATTGTGTAATTGTGATGTATGATCAGAGATATTGCAAAATTCTTAAACATCTCAATTGTCTCGACTCGACGAAATGCTGAAGAAAACAAATCATTTGCGTCAAATGAGCAAATTTAAGTTTAATTAAGTTTAATCAGGACTGAATAAATTCTCGTTTTGCGAACCGAGCTCCACCGCCTCTTACTTGAGAAAATCGCAGGGTTTACTACAATAAATCAGTGACAGGCAAACTTTACCTTGTAAAAATCTCCCAAAATCTCTTCCAATCTCATTCCAACCTTGCGGTACGAGTTGTTTGTCCAATGTATGATGATGATGACTATGATGGTGGACCCAATCAATAAATTCAATCCAGCATATTTATTTCCGACCCACAGTTTGCAGATTCTAAGAACCGAGGGTTATAGCACAATGGGCCCACTCAGTGGCCTACGTGCTGGACCTGTCTCTTAGAGACGGTTTACCCTTCCAATCATCGTCATCAAAACCCGTGCTGGCAGATTCCAGCGCACCTAAAATAGCATTTTGTACTATTGAGCAAAAATGTCATTAATATAAAATAAAAATGACTAATAAAATTATAGACCATAAAATTGCGATGTTGAACAGAGGCGGTCACTACTTTCGATTTCCGCGTGTTCGCGCGCTCATCTTAAACAATATACTCACACACGAGTGTCAAGTGTGCGCTGCGTGCACCAATACTGTCAACTAAATTTGTGGCCTTTTTTCTGTTTGTTTGCCGCATTAACCAGCAAATTGACGAACACATATTTGCACAGTGATGTGTTTAATGTGTATAGCACTAGCCTCTTTATTCGTTGGGCAAACAAAACAGCGAAATTGCGGTAATTGCGTGGAAGAGTCCACCGATCGGGCGCACGAGCGCAAACTCCGCACGCGGGCAATGTTGTTGTTCGATCAATATTTATTGTTGCGGTGTGCAGAAAAAATGGCGAACATGGCTCAGAAAAATTGCGCGTTAGGTAATTTGAATACGTACACACATACTATACAAACGATGTATTGCGAAGGCATTGAAATTTGAATAACCGTTGAATTCTTGGCGATACATTGACGTAGCGTTTTTTTGTTTGTGTGTTACTTCAGTAGTGCGACGACGCGACGCTGCGAGTGCTTGAGCAAAGCCGCCACGCATGCGTTGCATTCAAAGGTAATTCATCAAAGTTCCGGCATGCTAATGCTATATATATTCAGCGTATAGTGTAATCTCAGCGTGGCATCTCGCAATATCTCACATACGCTAAATGCTTTGCACAAACACCACAAACCATGCCTATTCGCATTCAAATGCGCGCCAAACAGAAAAACGAGCGCTTATATGTATGCGCTGCGCCGTGTTTGCGCGCGGAATGTTTCTATACAGTAATCGAGCACTCCGCTCGACTTTTTATATACCTAAAAGCAACCGATTTAAACATACGCGCACGTAAAAATGCGCCACGCACAATCTAATTGCACCTACGCGCACGCACAATTAGGGCACACACGCGGAATACTAATTAGCGTGAGTACGTTAGAAATTTTCAGTTTATACCTTTTTTATACACAGTATTATGTGTGTACATAATTTTGAAGTTTGCAAATTTCTCGAGAAAAAAAACGACTGAACGAGCTGTGACTGCGAGATGATTTAGGTTTATTAACTATTTGCAATCGCAAGTCAATGCCGCACTATGATGAAAAAATACTTATTTTTCAAAAAGATTTCAATAAACTAATATAATCCTTAGAAGAGAACGGTTCTGCTCCAAGTATGCTCTTTCACGACTGTCTTGCGGGTTCCATTGCAGAGCTTGAGCTGCAATGTAGATCGAACCTCGCCACTTGGTGTGTCTCCATAGAATTGTATTGGAGACCACTTCACGCCATCTTCTGCCCAAGATCCGTCTCAAGCAGTAGTTGACTAAAGTTTGAAGTTTAACCGGTCTGGGTAGAGGTAAATTTTCACATCCTTATATCTTAGTATAGCGCAGATTACGCTAAGCCACGCAAAGGCGGCTCGAGCTTTGTTGCCTCGGGCACAAATATCAATATCTGTGCCAACATCAAAAGTGAACAAGCTCTCAAGATAGCAAAATGGATCAATAAAAAATAATTAATTAGTAAGTCCTTATAATCCCTTTGGAGCCCAGGCAAAAAAAAGTTGTTTACATCCTGTAAAATAACTTTCTCTCCAGAGTCCAGACAAAAAAGGTGAGCATTTCTAATTATTTATTGATGGCTAATCAGAAAACTAATTTGGAAGTCGGAAGCCATTTAGGATAGCTGTTCGTCATATAAATTGAAATTCTTCACTTTCACACAAATACGTATAAATCGAAAATGTTCCGATGCCAAACGCTTAGCAAGTGCTCTGAGCACATTCTAATGCCAAAGTTAGCACGCTACCAAATGCCGCTTGGCAAGTGCTCTGAGCACATTCTAATGCCAAAGTTAGCACGCTGCCAAATGGTTGAGAAGAAATTAAATTTAGCAAGCATAGAGAAAAATACCCTTGCTATTTTTTTGGCATCGTGCTACCGAGTGAAGAAAACCGCCTTAAGACTTGGTGTCTAACCCTTTTATACGCAATTCTATGTCTAACCCTATTATACGCAATTCTAGTATCTAAATTCTAAACTAAATGTTTAAAAACAGTATACTTTATAATTTAAATTTTAAAACTTAAAAAACTATATTTTTTTTTGTTTTTTTTTTAATGTATTTACAAATACAATTTTCTCCACTGTGCCACACTAATTGTGTACCATTGCGTAACACGAGTTCGTGACCGCACTATTATCAACGATTATTTTATCATTTGCGCTATTTTTATAGGCGTATGTGAGTTGGCACCTAATCTATACTAATATAGTTTAAATCTGGGTTGCATACAGCATATGGAATAGTATCTAGACTGGAAAATGTATAATTTTTGCATTGCGCATATTCAATGACTGCATAGAGATAAGAGAATTATTTAAATGAACAAACGAAGAAAAAACTATGCGAACACTTCGTGCAGTCATTAAATTATATTACATTCAATGTGTGTGGTTTTGTTGTTGTATAGTTTAGTTTTTTTAGTGCAAGTTATTGCGAAGCACGCGCGCTCTGCAGCCGGCTACGTGACCAAATTACGTTAAACAGCAATTCAAACAGAAGCTAGATTACGATATTAATGCAAATGAGCCACAAGGCATACTAATCAGAATGAATACATCTTTGACGTGTAATGCATCATATACATGGGAAGATGATGACGGACTAGGTCTTTTGCTGATGATGAATTTCAACCTTTTTATATGTGAACTGTATGCCGGGCACGTATACTGGATATGTTTGAAAAGGGTTGCATGGCTTTTGTGAGTAAAACATAAACATATTATGCGGATTTCAATGAAGTTCACTGCACTTACAAATCCATAAATGAGTCATTTTCAGCTACACTTGAGTAAAATAATAGATATAAATAAATGTATGGTTTATGTCCAAAATCATTGTTATTAATGGTATAATTTGAGGATGGTATCTATTTTTACTAAAGATTTACTTGCTGTATTACCAACATAAAAAGTAGGCATGTAATTTAAAAAATATTTAAGACCAAAAGCATGTATTTCAAAACCATGTATCGCCAAAAATAATATCAAAAGTATGATTTTTCAAAATATTTCTCTCAAAATCGGAGAATTACAAATATTTACTTTTTTTACAAATTATTAGTTGTAATGAAATGTGCAATATTTCCTAATTTATTAAAAGGAATACAAATTATACAAACATTTTTTTTATAAACGCTGCTCTGCTATCACGAGCAGCAAAAATACAGGTATTACAACAACAACGTTGCTCGATATAATAAAAAGGCTCAATTTTTTAGTGTACTAGCTTTTTATCGCGATCAGTATCGTGAGCATTCATAAAACAGGCCTAAAGTTATTTTACTTTTGACAAAATGGTTATTCAATAGCTCACTAGAAGCGCAATGATTATATATTTTTACATAATGACGTCATAACTCCACTGTTAGGAATTTTATGGTACGTGCTTTTGAGGTTATTCACTTTTGAGGCTATATGCTTTTGATGCAACATGCTTTGAAACTTCATGCTTTAAGGTTTGTAGATTTCGTCCTCGATTCAATTGATTGTCCAGTCAATAATTTAATTTTAAGAAGACTTTGATTTAGACTTCCTAAAATGACACACACACACATTCATTTGCAAGCTTGGCAGCGAGTTTTATACTTTCTACCCTCCAACTATTTATATTGTTGTCCAACATTTGGATCCAGTCTTGATCTGGTACCATTGAATACCACCATCAGGTTACTTAAGTTTTATAGTGGAATCCTCTCTCAAATTGATACCAGAAACCCAATGCTTATTTTTTGCATTTTTTGAATTTGATTATTTTGTTGCAATATTAAATTCGCTCCGGATCTCACTTAATATTTAACTTTCAAATTTATTAATTTATAATTGCTTTATTTTTTTATAATTTAAATCGAACGACTGCATTCTATCAAGAATCGAATAGTCATATTGTGTTGTAACGATTGAACCGTTTTGAAATCTTTTCCAATCTTGCCAATTTAAATAAAACCTTGCATTTTCAACTCATCATCATATCATCATCACACGCAAAAAACTAATTAAATTCAAATCTGCGTATTTGTTCCGCCGATCTCGTTTCTGTCTCTTATGTATACACATTGTAATGTGTGCAGTTCAACAACCAACCACGACACACGTACACATACACACACATATTATAAAATAGTACATAACATTCGATTAGAATAATAATAAATAATAAATAATAAATTGGCCGGGCTATAGTGAGAGATTATCTCTTCTCATCTGTTGTGAGCGCTCGACAATTGATCAGCGGGCAGTCGAAAAAACGATATAAATAACGTAATGGAAAATCATAGTCTTTTTTCCACTCTAGTCACATTTGCGGAGTCATAAACTCTTGAGTGCCTTGCGTTGGCTCACATGAGCTATGTTGTGTGAGTGTGTGTGTCTTGTCGTAAATGCAAACATATTTTTAGTATATTACGTATAAGGTCATTCACACCTCGTCTCTGAGCACAGATTTTTCGTGTAAATTGAATATTATATACTATTTATGTTAGTATAGTATGTAGCTAGGTATATATTATTGAAATCATACTGATTAAATTTGTTTTCTTTAATTGCAGATTAATCGTCTTGAAGGTCATTCGGCTCGAGTCGGTGCACTTGCCTGGAACGGTGACATTCTGTCGAGCGGGTCCAGGGATCGCGTGATTATGCAACGTGACACCCGCACACCGGTTCTCGTTTCCGAGCGCACCCTGAAAGCACACAAACAAGAAGTGTGCGGACTCAAATGGTCGCCCGACAATCAGTATTTGGCCAGCGGTGGCAACGATAATCGTCTATTGATCTGGAGCCAACACAGTGATCAACCAATGCAGTCCTATTCGGAGCATATGGCAGCCGTAAAAGCAATCGCCTGGTCACCGCACCATCACGGTCTTTTGGCCAGCGGTGGTGGCACTGCGGATCGCTGTATTCGTTTCTGGAATACACTGACCGGCCAGCCAATGCAGTGCGTCGACACCGGGTCGCAGGTATGCAATCTAGCCTGGTCCAAACACTCATCGGAGCTGGTGTCCACACACGGTTACTCGCAGAATCAGATTCTCGTCTGGAAGTATCCGTCGCTGACGCAGGTGGCCAAACTAACAGGTCACTCGTATCGAGTGCTGTACTTGGCTCTCAGTCCGGATGGTGAAGCGATCGTAACGGGTGCCGGTGACGAGACGCTGCGCTTCTGGAATGTTTTCAGCAAAGCACGCAGCCAGAAGGAGAACAAAAGCGTACTGAACCTGTTCACCAACATCAGATAGAACCACCAACCCAGACAGCACACCAACACCAACTAGTATTTAGAGTACCTTCTCGCGGGTGCGATCTCGATCCGAACGGAAATAACCGGAAAATCTATATATTTTAGAATAATTTATTTTTTATTAAGTTATCAAGAATCTATATTGTACGTACTTTTTTCTTTGTTTGCTTTGAAAAGTGTTTAGGACTTTTCGTTTAAACAATTAGAGACAATTTTTGGATTTTTAGTATTGCTTTTAGCGCAGGAGATGAGCGACGGAAACACGCCCGCCGCTCCATCTTTTGAGTCAAAATACAGCTTAAATTTTGTGAAACCACCGTGTAGATAATGCACACACACCTATTAATCGTAGAGTATTTAGTAATATTTGTGCAATTGTGTCGCTCGAAAAAACACACTAATACCGTTTAGAATGAAATTAGTCGTTAGAAAACATATATTTTTTAATATATATACTTTATTCTTTACACAAGCGCGCACGCTTGCCCCCCGTCGCACAAGAGTAGACTGTCGAGACTAATTCATAGATCTCTTGTGGAGGTTCTGGTGCGTTTCGACGGTGTGCTCCTCTGCATGCGGTCAGTACGCGTGTAGGCGTACTGCTATTATTTTATAATTTTGTGATTTTTTTTGTTGCTTCTCAATTTGTGTATGAATATATAATATATTTAAATGAGTTATACATATTTTATACCATTATGTAAAAATCGCCACGAATTGAATATAAAACTATAAATATATATATAAATATATTGTATAATTTTAATTTACACACATTTAGGTTTAGGAATATTATACTGCTTTTGAAATAGTTTTTTTTAAACAAAAACACACAATTATAAATATTATATTTCTGTAAATTTTGTATAAACGCACACATTTATTTTACTTTGAGAAACATTATGTAATTTGTATATTGCTTAAAAAATCCGAATGTGAGGGGACGCCCAATTTGTATTTTTCTCCATATTATTATGATTGGATCTATAGAATAAAAAATAAATATAATGTTTGTTTTTTTTTGCTGCAATGCTTAAATGTGTATTAGGGCGGCGTGTCAGAAGGGCAGTTATATATTTTGGTTTTTATTATATAAGGATGCTCCGATAATGTTTTGTCGTTCTACTACAAAAATAGACAATTTAATATAGAAAAGAAAACAAGAAGTTTTATGTTTGAAGATTTCTTTTTCCCTGAATGCACATGGCCGCCTCAAAAATTAAGATAGCATTTTACATGCCAGAAGGTGTGAACCTTGTCAAACAAAGAAAACGGTGTCTTCAGTTTTGTGTTACTTGTGTAGATTATAAGAAAACATCTTTAAAGTTTAGTCTTCATAATGTGAAAAATCCTTTAACAGTTTTAGGAGTAAGAAGAGGTGTAGGAAAATTCCCTTTAAGGAAGAAGAAAAAGATGAATCCACTGTAAGTTTAGGCAAAAAGTGTGTTTTATTACAGACGAATTTGGTTGTTTATCACAAGTCCTAACGTGTTATATTCATTATAAGAGATTTTCCTAACACTTTAATCAGACCCTCTAATTTATAATATATATAAAAACTATCTTTTTTCTACTACATCTCACATGTTTTTTTTTTAAATTGAAAGATTATATTACCTCCAAACAACCGCCAAAAAAAATTTCGACTAAAAAAGAGGTTTTTCCAACCCCTAAAGGAAATTATAAAATAAATTTGTATAAAAATGACTTGCTCGTCAGATTCCTGCGTCATCGTCTTCAAATAAGGTTTACATTCACTTCATATATGCTGAATATCAAAGAAAAGCGGATATCAAAGATTTGCTATTTTGGATTTGAATCACCTAGTTTATGATTTAAATTTAGCTAAAGATTTAAATATATTTTATTACACAATCTGACAACTAGGTGGCACGCAAATCGCAAGCTGTTTCTCGCACTCCCAGCTGTCATATTCGAAGTTTTTTTTTTGTTTACAATTTTTCTGGGTAAATTCTACAATTCACGCACAAGCTTTCGATTAATTACCTGCTAACGTTTTCTCGCCACCCGTGCCTGTGAGTGTGTTTATGTGCCAATGTTCCATGCACCATGACATCAATTGACGAGCTGCAGGCGTCCCTGACACAGTACAGGACACAGGTTTGCTCTAAAACTCCGCGGGCAGCAGCTGCTGCGTGCAATGCGGAAGTCTGAACGACATGATATAATCCAATTTGTGTGATATGTGTGTTTAGCTGTACCAGGTCGGTCTGGCCCTGAAACAATGTAGGGTGGAGACGGAGCGTCAGTCCTTGCAGAATCTAACCGAAGATCTGCAAGAACTGATGACACTGACACAGGAGACGCTAGATGAACAACTGCGGCTGACCAACAATGTGAAACGGTCAACTGCAACGGCATTGGCTGACGATCCGTTTGCGGACGAAATGACTTTATTTATGTCCGAGATCGAGCAGGCCGACCAACAACAAAGTATTAGTGAAGTAGGTCCACAATTGCCCCCAGTTTCCACTTCAGCACAAACTTACTCTAGCTTGGACGTTAAAATCGATGTGCTCAAGGTAAAAATATAAATAATAAATATAAATATATCTTTAAAACTTACTGGTTTTAGGCTGAAGTAATGGCAATGGTAGGCAAAAAAGTCTCAGCACCACACACGCATGCTTGGGGAGCTAAAACGTATCACAATGCCCTTGTGTGCGGTCTGGACGAGATCACTGAGTACGAAGAATCAGATTTTGGACAAATAAAGCTTAAAGTTCTGTTCACAAATCCTACTCATCGTGATATGCTACCGTGCACTTACTACCTGGACGGAGATTGTCGTTTTGACGCAACCAAATGTCGGTTCTCGCACGGTGAGCTCGTCCTGTACACTGAACTCAAGGACTACAAGGAGCCCGATTTCAAGCTATTGCAGAAGTTTAAGTATCCTGTGCTGGCTAAGCTTCCGGATCGTCTTTGGCACAAGGGACTGGTGACGTCAGCGAATTTTGACGAGAAAACATGCAAAGTGAGACTCGAGCAAACCAAAAAAGAAATGACCTGTGATTTTGTAGATGTGTTTCCGATTTGTGGAGGTTTGTTATTTTACAATTTTTTTACAAGGATATAGATTTAAATTCGTTCAATTTAGATGAGCCTTTTGTGTCTTCCTCTGACTCGGAGGACTCGTCTGCAGATGAAGAGTACGAAGCGATGCATCGCAACAAGATGGTAGAGCAAAGTCTTATGACACCGGCACCTGATCAGGCTTTGGGCGAATGGGAGAAACACACTAAAGTATATGTCTTACTTAATCTGCTTTAATCCTTATAACTACAATAGTTATATATTTTTGTCAGGGTTTCGGCTCAAGAATGATGCAAAAATTTGGATATGTTTTGGGTACCGGACTAGGACAAAACGGCGAGGGAATTGTGGTACCGATAAGTGCACAGGTTCTGCCACCCGGTCGGAGTTTGGACCACTGCATGGCCTTGCGTGAACAGGCCCACGGTGACAAGAATTTGTTTAGCGTTGAGCGACGCCTCAAGGATCGCCAGAAGAAGCAAGAAGCCGTCAATGTGAAAGCGTACGAGCGTGAGAAACAGAAAGTGGACGTGTTTAGTTTTATGAACGACAACGTTTTTGCGAGCACAGCAGCATCTTCTGAAACCGCCGCCACAACGGTCAAGAAGAGCACAACAAAACGGCCTGACTTCAAGGATCACACTATCAAAAATTTGAATGTGGCAGGCTTCAAGATCGGCGAAGACATTCGCAAGAAAGAGAAAGAGATTGCGGTGCTTAAAGACTCGATGGTAAGGCACAAGAACGGCACGCCGGTTCATAATAAATTGAAGGCTCAGCTAGCGGTGCGGCATCACGAACTAGACTCACTGAAGAGTTCCGAAAAGAGCGTGGCCAAGGAACAGAACTTTCGAAAGGACAAATCTAAATTGACGATATTTTAATGTTGTATATTTAGAATAATGTTTTTTTATTGTAAGTTTTCGTTTGTTAATATCGATAAAGACTAGTAAAATCCCAAAATTATAATATTTAATATTTATTTTTTAAAATTAAAAACTGCAGTAACCCCAAATTTCCATGCGGTTATATTGCACACAATTTTATGCAGATGTCGCCACATGCGAATGCGATGAATGCACCCAGCATACCAATGAGAAGTGACGCGGAATCGCCGGTGTCATAAAAATAACATATGTTTTGATGTGGTTTCTCGCTCTTCGCAGTGCGTGAGATGCGACAGCCTGATGTTTGTGCATGTCGCGCAACAGCGACAGTGACGCAATAATAAATTCTCTTTGTTTTGCGGACCAAACGCAAACGTCGCGCTGCGTGCACTTTTCACGTTCACACAGTGAACGTCCGCCATACGTTAATTTCATTTCGAGGTGTTTTAACCAAATCTTTTTTTACATAAATGTATCGTTCCTAGCGTGACCCAAGTGATTCGTCCATTTGATCGTGTGCGCCATCATCATCGTGAGGTTACCGTGGTTTTAGATTTGCTGGATTGATTGGAACTGGATCAACAACAACAAAAAAACATCAGCAACGACGACGACACATAAAAGATTATACTACACCACCAAACGCAAACACCAATACGCGTTTTTATTATCTTCAAAACAAAAACAACAACAACAAACTCAGCGTACACGCATACACCATACATCATACAACCGTGCAGCAACGCGCACACACTAGCATACAAACAAATCGCGCATTATTTTTCATTCGCATCTCGCGTATCTCACAGCGTTGTCTATATATTTTTTCTTTGTTCGAGTTGAACGCTGCGGCGCGGAGTTGTTTATTATTTATTGTGCTACGAAGAAGTGTTTGGGTCCAACAAAAATACTTTGAGAGTGTGTGTGTGTTTGTGTTTGTGACGTGTTTGGAGGTTATGTCCGAAATGGAAAAATGTGATCTCGGCAATGCTGACCAAAATGATAGCCAGCAAAAAGTCAAAACCACGGTAACCAATAATGGGGGGGAGCAGCGAACGGGCACGACGGCTCGCAAGGATGAGAGTAAGTGTGCCCGTCAGCGGAGCACATTGCAACATGTGCTTCCGTGTCATCGCTGCACACAAAACAAAACATATCATGTCTAATATATATTTTTTTGTGTTGTTGTTGTATTGCTTTACAGGACGTATGGCCGAGCTAAAGACTCAGATTCCGGATGTGGGCAATATATTCAATATCCATCGACGGATCGGCGAAGGTACGTTCAGCACTGTGTTTCTGGCATCGTTAAAATGCCACGAGCACGTTCCGCATGCCAAGCGGAAGTTCTTTGCTGTGAAGCATCTCATTCCAACCAGCCATCCGAGTCGGGTGGAGCGTGAGCTAAAGTGTCTACTAGAAATCGGGTATGTCGCCAATCGAACAATAATTATGAGTGCACTGCACGTGGATATGTGATATAGTTTGAATGGGTGCATGCGCTTCCACATAGTTTTTTTCTCAACGTATTGCCCCCGCCTGGCTGACGACCATCGATCGCATCTAAATCCGTGGATGATATGGGTCATGTGCGTGCGTTTCTGGGACGGATTTTACCTCGTGTGCGCACATAGTTCTTATGCAATTGCACATGCGGTGTGTGTGTATTTCTAATTTTACCTACACTATTTTTAAATGACCCAAACAAATCTGCGTAAGCACGCCGTGGCCGTGCCCGTGCTCGCAAGTGTAACCGAAGAGCACTACTTTTAATCATCCTATAAATATGTATATATATACATAAAACGCACCGTCATTAAAATGGCTCGTAAACCGCTTCTTGTTGCCGCATGCGTTTCGTATTTCAAAGGTTTCAAACAAACTTAAAAGTTTAAATGATTAAATAAAAATAAATAAATGCTACTTATTTCGTAAGAACCTCGGATTGAACAAGAATTGCTCATATGCACATGAAAGAAGAAAAAAAACATACACATTATTTGTATGTTCGGTTAATTAGGTGTGGAGAGTAGCACGCGCTGGTTGGCGCGAGCGCACACATACTTATATATGTGGTTTTTCTATATCATGTGTTTGTGTTATGTTGTGTCTTGCGTCACAGATAAAATGCGTAAAGCAAATAATGATTTAAGCGCGACACACAAAAAATAATAAAATCCGAAACACGCTCTGATTTTGAACAAAACAAGTTGAAGGAGAGATATCTGAAATGCATAATTAATGGTCTGATGAGCTAGATGTGTGTGTGCGTGGGATGCGCGTGCGTTATATGAATGTTTTTATTTTGTATATTTATGTGGTTGTGTGACCTGAGGCTGAATATATGTAAAATCTTTCTAAAATATATTTTTATTTCGTCTATTGCAGTGGTGTCGGCAACGTGGTTGGCGTAGACCTCTGCCTGCGACGCAACGATGCTGTGGCCTTTGTTATGCCGTACGCTCCACACGAGAAGTTCACCGAGTATTTTGACAAACTGGACGCCAGAGACTTGCAATCTTACATGCGCAATATTCTGGTCGCCCTACAACGGGTGCACAGTTTCAATATCATCCACCGTGATGTAAAACCGAGTAACTTCTTGCACGATAGGAAGAATCAAAAGTATTTGCTGGTCGATTTTGGACTTGCGCAGAATTTGAATGTAGAGCCAATGGACAAGATCACGGCTGCCAACGCCGCAATCAACAATAATAATAACAATAACAACAACATCAACTCTAAGACAATGGAGACGATGGACGACAGTACAAAGACACTCGAAGCGGACGATGGAGACGCTGTCGACGCCGAGCAGCAACAGCACAAACGCCGAGCTGTGGAAATTGAAGAGACTGAAAATAGTTCAATTGTAATTAACGCACCTAAACGTGCACGCAACCAGTATTCACCGCAGTTGAACTCTGCCAACCCAACAATAACCACCGTTTCGAATGAGAACCGGCCCATACCACCGCAGCAGCAGCGTTTGTCCTCAACCATTCCAACGCCATTCAAGAGTCCTCTTAAGCAACTCAATGAAATCTCAACGCCCAGCAAGGGTGTCATGACGAAGCCACCAATGGCACGCTTCGATTCACCGCTAACGCGACACATTAAATCGGCTGTGCTGAGCTACAGCATCACAAACAAACTGGATAGCAATCCTGGCAGTCCGACCTGTTTCAGTCCTTCTGTAAACACGACCAACAAATACAATGTAGACAATCGCAGAACCGGTTCTGGTGGTGGTGGTGCTGTGTGCTTTTGCTATGGCAAACCAACCGTATGCAATGTGTGTCTCGTCAAGAAGGAGATAAATGCATCACGGGCAGGTACACCGGGATATCGACCACCAGAGGTACTGTTGAAGTACCCAAACCAGACAACCGCTGTAGACATTTGGGCGGCCGGTGTGATAATGATCTCGATCGTTTCCAATTGTTATCCGTTCTTCAAGAGCACAGACGATCTGAACTCACTTGCCGAAATGATAACGGTGTTCGGGGACGATGCAATAAAAAAGACCGCATTGGCCTTGTCGCGTCATGTGTGTATCAGCCGTAAGAAACAGCCATTGCACTTACGCAAGTTATGCATGAGACTGCGCAGTCGCTTGGCCAAGAATTCGGAGGCTGACACTACTGGTACCCTAAACAATAGTAATAGTGTTACCACTCCATCCAAAGAAAGCACCAGACAAATTGTGAAGATCTGCGAGAACTGCCAGCAGACGGCCGTCGAGTGTCTGTGCGCCCATTCGGCACTGAATATCGATTTCAGCAGCGATATATATCCTGATTCGGCGTACGATCTGATGGAACGACTGCTGGCGGTCAATCCCAATAATCGAATTTCCGCTATAGATGCTCTCGAGCATCCGTTTCTTAAGCAAGAGATCATGTAGTAATCAATCCACTGTTATCCAATCGTGCATTAATCACAACAACAACCACAACAATCAATACACAGAACGCAATTTTAATTTTTAACGTAAGAATAATGTTTAATTGTTTAAGTAAGTTATAATGTGAGATTTGTATTTATTTTATTTATTTAATAAA
Source organism: Bolitophila cinerea (assembly GCA_010015015.2). NCBI lineage: Eukaryota > Metazoa > Arthropoda > Insecta > Diptera > Mycetophilidae > Bolitophila > Bolitophila cinerea. The sequence continues at coordinate 14,365 of JAAAKO020051838.1, forward strand.
TTATTGGTAACTATATAAATGCATAAATTTGGACACGTTTTCATTGGTATTATTTTTGACACTGTATAATTGGAATTGACTATGAAATCAACGATATTTTGAAACCGATACGTACGAAATATTTCATTTCTGCAGAATCGTCGTCTAACCATAAGAGCGAATCCGAATTTCATAGGCGTTATTTTTTTGCTTGTTTTTTGAACATAAATCTATTTATAAAAAAAGATATGGTGATATGCCTTTGGATAAAACTATAGCATATATTTTTTTAAAAAGTGATTGGGTGGAGTAGGATGTCGTTATCGTTTTGGTTATACTTTTTTTTTAATCTTACATAAATTATCGCGAATTTGTAGTACCAAAACAATATTTTTACATTTTTTAGGCGTTTAATATTCACATACATTTTAATATTAATTCATTCAAGCAGTATTACATGTTTGCAAGAATTTATTAATCCAAAGGACCAAATAAAAAATCCACCAGGAGAATTAACGAGTCATCTGCTCTGGCTAGCGGCGATTAAACGGCCATTTTCATAGATGCAACGCAAGCGGTCAACGCAGCAATTCCGAAAACGGCAAGACGACCAAAAACTTCGTCGGCGGCGGCAGAGCTTGGTGCTGCTGTTGTAGCGGCGGCGTCTTGGGCCATGGTTGAGCTGATCATCAAGCTCATTAGAGCCATCATAATCACAGATACGAACAAGTTGTTGAATTGAGCCATTTTAGTGTTGAAATTAACGTTTAGACAAATAATAGAGACAATTAGAAGTTACTCTTGGGAACACAAGATTGTATATGATATTTAGAATGAATTGGCGTTTACAAGAAAGCTCGGTTCAGATAACTTTGATTGTTTTTTTTAGTTACTTTGCTGTTTTTTTAAAGTATCATTTTACCGAGGTTGCTAAAATTTTTGAAATCACTAAATTGATGCAAGATTGTAGTGGATTTTTGGGTTTAGTCAATTTTATGCTTAATTGTGTTAGTTTTTTTTTAAATGAGAAATTAACATATCAAATCGAAAATTAAATAATCTACATAAATACACCCACCCGGAACTCTGTTTATTGTAGTGGATTTGAAAAACGTTTTTTTTTCTAATTTTACAAAACAAAAACAATATTATTTTGTCTGATTGTCACCGGCTCCTAGCTGGATCTATAGGTTTTAAGTTCTACCTTGGTCCTTGAAATTGCTGAAAAGTGTAGGAAACGTTTTGGCGAATAATAAATCAAAATAATAATTACAAATGGTGCCATCTGCAAACTGCGCTTGCAACGAACGCAAACAATGAGCGCCACCTTTGGAGCACCACAAGCAACAATCAAAACCTGCTTGTACTAAAATTTAAACGTCAGACAGACGTCGCGTAGACCAACAAACGTCACTCACACTACGTGAAGTTTATGAAATTTATTTATTATTTTATTTTCATTGCAGCACGTACATTGCTAAAAAATATTTTTTAGTTGAATTCGTGTAGTGAAAGGTGTTGTTGTTTATTGTGTTTGCCGTTAAGTGTTCTTGTTCGGAGTTTTTGTACTACCGTTGTTCGTGCTACTCAAATCTCAAGATATCGCCAAGTAGAGTGCAGAAAACGCACTCAACATAAAAAGTCGTGTGAGATTTGCAAGTAATATTGAAAGTGCGTTTGTCCGCTGGGAGGATTAGAGCAGTCAAGGCGCCAGTTCACTGCAAACAATCGGAACAAAATACGAAGTAAGGTAAGTTTAATGGTGATACCCTAAACACCTCTTTGACGTAATTGCCTAATCAAAACACCTGTATCGCAACACTTCGGGAATTGATGATGTAATCTATTTATTGCCTATGTGTATTGGTTATTTCAGGTGTTTAAGGCCTGAATTGATTGTTGATGTGAGATTGTGATATTATTAGATACTTTTTAATGGCTTTTTATACAAATTCTTATCTGTGGCTACCAATGTGCATTCGACGCTATAGGCTATAAGCACTTGAGATAATGTGTCGCGTTGCAATATGTGCAACAGAGTAGTAGTTTTTCTCTTAGAATCGATGCATTTTGTTGTTTACTTATGTAATACACCTTTTTGTATTGAAACTGTGGAGTTTATTAGGAATTTTATTCTTTTATTTTTATTTTATATATTTTGTTATTTTTACATTGACATCGAATCATAATAGGTAACCACTTCCGAATTTTTGGTAGTTTTTGGACTAACCAACATTCGTAATTAAATTTTTGAGATAACCTTTAAAGAGCCTAATCCAAGTAAAATTAAAAGTAAACGTAAATGAAATAATAATCATGTACAATGCCACACAAAAACATATACAAAATAAAATCGTGCTTTGATTAAATGGAGATATTTTAAATCTCGTATGTGTGTATGTGTACCAAATTTTATTACATATAAACATATATTATATTATGTTTATTATACACATTATATACACTACACAAAAGAACGCAAAAGTATTATTACTTTCCATTGCACAGTTACGCTGCTGGAATGCGAGCAAAAATAAATTAAAATGTATGTATATATTGTATATGTGTATATTGTGTACTCACAATTAAAAGCATTTGCGTTGGTAACTCACGAGTGCTCTCGCTCTGTAGCAGCTATGTTACTTTTGGAGCGGCCTGTAAACCTGATCTAACAACCAACTGTTGATCGAAGAGCAAAAAATCACCACGTTGAACCACTCATAATTGCGAGAGTGCGCCAATACACACACAAGACACACATACACTAAAACATTAAATATATGCATACTTGAAAACAGTATTATGTATATCTAAGGCACAAATTATGCAATATGTGACTATATTTAATAGTTGTTTGTTGTGCATCAAACACATAAACACAAAAAATACATTATATATTACATTGCAACACTGACACACACACACATACAAAAAAAATAGTACCTTTACTTATTGTTACAGATGAAAAATACCCTGTGGCTATGGCACCGATTTATTGTATCTTTATCTGTTGGTTTGGTCAGAATTATATTGTGATTGAACCGACTACAATACAGTTACATTGACGAAATTGTGTGATCAATATAAAATTTCAGTTTACCGTTGACTCGTTGTTGTTGTTGATTTTAATTTATGCTAGAAATAGTATTCAAAAAGTCCATACTATAAAAACATGTTTTAGGATGCAAAAATGTTATTTTGTGTCCGGACCCGTAATATATTTTTTACAGTATTTAAGTATAAAAAACGGAGTTTTTTTGGTTATTGCACTGATTATTTGGTTTAGTGAAGAAATGAAAAATGTCTTTATGATGAAAATGTATAAACAACATTTTGAATAACAATATTCTTATATTCTTTTAGATGTATAAAAATATTTTTGATTATTATAATTAGTATTTAAATTAAATTATAATTGTGCCCTACCAACGGCCTTCAAACGCTATTTCAGTCTTCCTTAATGTGCTCCAAACAACACCACAAAATATAAAGAGCGGACGTTATACCATCAATTAAAACCGATCCAACTGTGGTTTCTTAGAAATATCTATTTACAGCAAAATACATGCACAACGTGCATTTTTTTATTTCCCATGCATTAAAAAAACACTCAAACTAAAGTTTTATTAATATAGTATATTTGATTATGAGGTTTTGATTATTTCCTTATCGCACGGTGTATGAGTGTATCGAAGTTATCAGTGTCGGTCTGGATATATCATACACCGCAGACCTTCGTTTCTGCGTTTGGTTTTGAATAATTCTTCGTATCGGTTTTGTAAACATTGTCCCGCGTCTACTGTTTATATTATTTGCATTGTGCATTTGTTGTTTTAAAGCGACAAGTGTCAGTGCGTCCGCCTGTAAATATAGTTATCGTTCTGTGTGTTATCAGTGGTTCGGCCCGTCACGCGTGTTCAGTTTTTTGTATTTGTGTTTTATTGCGTATTTTGGAATTGAATAAAGTAATGGGTATTTTTTATTTACAACTTTTATTTTATTGATTTTGCATTATAATATTTATGATTATTAGCAAATTATTTTTGTGTTTGTGTTTATTTATAAATTGTTATTATTTTGAGTATATATTTCTTTTTTGAACACCCTGCCAGCTTTCTTCCGGAATTTGCGGGCAAAGCGATGCGACGCAACGCAGTTAAGGAATTTCATTATTGGGATAAATTATGTGTATACATATTTAAACGATTCGTGTGGGCTTTAATATGTGCTTTATAATTTACTATAATCTATGTATAATACAGATATGCATAGATATAGAAATATAGAAATAAAATAAACGATTCAGAGAATCTCGTCTATTAAAATGTGTCATATATACAAATTATATGGAAACTATACGAGATGAAAGACAAAGGAGGGCAGTTCAATAAGCTTCTGCAACAAAAAGTCAGGTTAAGAAAAGTTAATTTTTATTTGATTAATCTTTGTTTCTCGTTTGGTTGCTTACCCTTGATCCAACATTTATTTGAAGGTATCAAGCATTTGCATACAAAATCTGAAGTGTTTCCAAGAATGTATTGAACTGCCCTCAAACAATATTATATACATGCAATCTCGTACTCTAACCCACAACACTTTTAAATCTGTTGGTAGAGTCAATTTAAAACAATTAGAATTGTTTTATATATGCGTATAAATATATAATGACGGCGCCGGTTTGAGTTGGGCATTTATTCTGTACACTCGAGGGAAAAGTGTGACGTGATCACTCTACCGTTTATACGCAGAATATATCTATGAAATATAGTTCATATTACAATTTAAAAAATATTAAATCCTTTAACTTCCCGATCTCTTACATATCATTGATACCTTCTTTATTTTATGCAATCTAAATATTAGAAATCAACACTTGTAAACACATGGATTCCCCTGTGGTGCCCTTGACTTCACTCAAAACAAAATGTGCATTATCACCAAAAAATATTTGGAAAAATGCCGACACTGAACATTGCATGTAACAAAATACTGATCAATTTCAAATATGCAAAAAACTGCTAATTCCAGCGAAATTTGATTACGTTTAAAACGCTCACAATCATGATCTTGAAATCCCCGGCTATCTAGTATAGTAGATTTAATATATACTCGTGTGAGTATAATATACAAAACACGAGTTCTGTTTATCACATTGTAAACAATTCAGATGTTCTACAACCAATCGTCAAAAGTAATCGGCAGTAGTTTTTGTCAATTTTCAAATTCCTTTGATTTTGTATGCCTTATTCCTTTATGATGTAGGATTGAATAAGGTTTAAATAAAAAAATACAATTGTAAACGTTGCATACTCTAATAATATCAAATATTTATTATATTTCAAAATACGATCTATTATTTGAATGTAGGTATCCGAATACTATTTGCGGAGGGGGTATCATTGTTTCTGCAATGCTTGCAAGTGAAGTTTGATTTTTCTGATTAATTTGTTAGTATGTTTATAAAGGCGCACGATCGTTGTGCTGTATTGCTCATTTTATTAGTTTCTCTTGATAGTCGGTTTATGGCAGTTGCTCCGCTCAAACGAGCTTTAAGCGGGGTAAGCCTATACTGGTCAAATTGTAATTAGTTGTTTTGTTATCGTTTTATTGATTCGATGATGTGTGTTCAATACAATTTACATGTAAACAGCTAATTTCAACTGCGCATTTATTACTATAACGAGGAGTTTAATATAATATAAATATATTATTATCATAGTTTTTCTATTACAAATACTATGTCCAAAATGCAGTTGTACATTTTTACTTTTGTACCCATTAATTTATGTTTTTTTAAATAAATATTTATTTATGTTTCATATACCTAGTTGGAATATATTAAAAAATGGACCATTCAGGACATGATCACGGGGCAATGGGCCACGATCACGGCGCTATAATGGATCACCACGATCACTCGGCTATGGGACACAATCCCTCGGTAATAGATCTCACACGTAAGGGAACAACAACATACCTAGTCCCACATATACATAACATTTTTTTTTCAAATTGATCTGCTTAGAAACTTCTTCAGTTCCAATGGCTGGTCATGAAATGAGTCACGCAGACCACGGCTCAATGGGACATATGATGTCAATGGCGGTTAGTATTTAAATTAATCTTATAATATAGTATGATATAAATAATTAAATTCTGGTGCGTATGTAGTTTCACTTTGGATACAACGAGGTGATCCTATTCGACAAATGGACTATCGACTCTGTGGGCGGCCTAATCGGATCCATGATTGTGATTATCATAGTGGCAGCGATGTACGAGGCATTAAAATACTATCGCGAGTACCTATTCTGGAAGACTTATAACAGCCTGCAATACCGTGCCGTATCAGTGCCCGACAAACCGGTGGTCGCCGAAGAAGGATCTCGCGTTGTGCAGTGAGTAATTTTGCAAACAAAGGTTGATTTTTAAAATTTAATTAAACACATCTTATAATTACAGTATGGTCGGTGAAGTGATTCACAAGCAACCGTAAGTTATGACTTTTTATCTATTTAAATTATTGTGGTGGTTATTTAAATTTAGTTCAAAATATCTAAACTCTATTAATATTGTTTTTTTATAATGCCCCACTAACACCCCTAAATACCGCAACAATAAAACATGTGTGTGAAGGACGTTTCGTTCCAGGCCAACGATGCTGTCCACGATGCACGTCTTCCAAACGGGCTTGCACATCGTTCAGGTGACCCTGTCCTTTCTGCTGATGCTGATCTTCATGACCTACAACGTATGGCTGTGCCTGGCTGTCGTGCTTGGTGCCGCCGGTGGTTACTTCCTGTTCGGCTGGAAAAAGTCGGTTGTCGTTGACGTTACCGAACACTGTCACTGATGAAATTTGTTAATTCAGGAGTCACTTTATATAATCATACAATAATAGTATCTGAAATCTGAAATACACCGCGAAGACAGAGAGAGATATAGAGATACCAGAATTGTTTAGTAAAAATATATATAAATATAATTAAAATATGTATTAGTGTTTATAAAACCGAAAGAAAAACATCGTGATTTCTAATTCGACACACATACAAACAAATCAACACTACCCCCGAAATCGGTGCTATATGTTAAGAATTACCCCTTTTTAATACATTTAATTTTCAATGTGCAATGTCTTGCACTACTTTAAAAAAACATTTGTTTTTCCAATACAACCGTTGATTATTCCGTGGAGTGTAATTGATCACCTATCTAGAATGCATATAGTCTTCTTCAGGTGTCCCATCTCGTTCCGTACATTTTTATGATAAATATATTTTAAATTTAATAGTATTGTATAATTTTCATTTACTATAAACAAAAAAATGTTACTATTTTAAAATTTAAATGTTGTGTTATATTGAGTACATAATATAATATAATTATTTCTTTACAATTTCAATTAGATTAGTTTTTAAACAAGCCTTTTCGATTGTTTGTTGATACATTTTATATGCGAACTGTGTGGTTCGAAAAAAATAAAATATAATATATTATATAATGATAGTGGTTTGAGTATCGTAGTTGCGGAACTAGTGTGAATAAACCATTCTGAGCTGTTTCATTGTGATAACTCTCAAGAAGATTTTGTCGAATTGATCACAATTGTACGGTTGCATTTTAGAAGTGTGTAAAGAAGTAGAATAGTACTCTATGACCAAAACCTTTTTATGAAAAGATCATTCAAAAAGGGTCTATTTTACCCTAAAAAACTCCTTAAACCCTTAAGGGTTTTTTTGCAGGCAATAACAAAAGACGTTTCGGGATCGGGGAAACATCCCCTACTAACATTAAAAAAAAAGTTTTCTGGAAGGGGGCTCTAAAGTAAACAAGCAAAAGTCCCATTTATATGGTAATAGTGTGGCCTTTTTTGCAATTTTTAAATTTCAACCACAATTGATTCATAAACTTGGACCTATATTTCTCGTGTATAGGCAAAATCCACACAAAAAAAACTTTTTTTTGACACATACAATATTCAAATATTGTTCCAATTTGCCGCTACTGTCCAAATGAAATGAATCTTGGAAATGGAATGATATAAACATCAAAATATATGTTAATATATTGTGAATGTACCTTTAATTTGACAGGCGTGATAGCAGCAATTCTTCATTAGTTGGCGCCTCCGTCTGACGCTTTTCGTTTTCGTTGCCTTATTTTAACATCACAAACCCTATTTACAACTATAAATCCACAAGAACTATTTGTAATGGAGGAGCTACAAACAATCTGCATAGAGACCCTCAAACAGGAAGAGCCAGACGTGGCTTACACAAAATGTGGTGAAATTCTTCGAGATACGTACGGCGGTTACGTATACCTGTGCTATCACTGTGACATACAGTTTCATTCGCCCACAGAAATTTTAGAGCACATCGAGACTAATCATTTTGAAGATACCACATTTGAGGAGTTTTACACAGAAGAGGATTATATGGATGATTTTCATTGTAAAGAAGAACCCGACAACCAGTCCATCGAATCAAACGCGGAAACTACCATAGACTATGCCCAAGCGTATGTCACCAACACAGAGAATATGTCCGAATGTTTAGAGTGTGACTTTTGCTTCGCAACATTTCCGCTGTACGCAGAGCTTGAGGAACACCTGAAGACACACACAAACTCTAAGGCAAAGTTTGAATGTAGTATGTGTGAAGAAAGTTACGACCGAAAAGTTGAACTTCGAAAGCATTTCACCGATAAGCACTTCTATCCAATGCTCACTGTACAATACCCGTGTTCAGTTTGTCATAAAGTATTTAGAAAACGTTCGAATTTCAATAGCCATATGATGCGTGTACATGCAGACTCGCCGGAAACGGCAAATATTCTCAAGATTTTTAGTGAGCATCCGTACAAATGCACAGAGTGTACCCTCACTTTTGTACGTCCGTATAATTTCCAGAATCACATGTACACTTGCCACAGAGACGTTGAGTACGAATTAATAGAAACGATTGAATCGCCGGCAGTCAAATCGAATATGGTTTACAAGTGTTCGCATTGTCCGTTACGCTTTATGAATGTTAATAATTTCCGTCGACATCTGATAACACAACATCTCAAAAGTTCAGGTAATGTTGCAGAGAATTCAACACTGTTAACCAGGGAATCTACGAAAACCCGTTTTAGTTGTACCTCTTGTGCTAAGGACTTTAGTAGTGAGATAAGACTGAGAAAGCACGAACTGAAACACTCTGAATCTTCAACATTATTTATTTGTGACTTTTGCGGAAAATCTCACACGACCAGCGTTAGTTTACAGGCGCACAGAAAACGGCATCTGTCGACTAGGCCACACAAATGTGAGTTTTGTGAAAAGTCATTTATAGACAAAGGCAACCTGAATCAGCACCGACGCGTGCACACCAAAGAAATGCCATTTCAATGTGATTACTGCGAGAAACGTTTCAAACAAACCAACGAAAAGAAATCGCACATGCTTCGTTTGCACAACGGTGTCAAGGAGTACAAGTGCGATAAGTGCGATCGCGAATTCTATACGGTGGCTCTGCTGAACAAACACATGCGACGACACAATGGCTACAGGAGTCATCAGTGCACGTTGTGTCCGATGAGTTTCTATGAGGGTGAGGCACTGCGCAGTCACATGAACATGCACACTGGTGATCGACCATTCAAATGTAGTGAATGTGAGATGAGCTTTGGCCGGCCGAATGGTCTGCGGCAGCACAAGATTTTACACACGGGCAGGAAGCCGTACAAATGCAAGTATTGTGACCTTACGTTTGCACAGACCTCTGGACGGAGAGGACACGAGAAGGGAGTGCACGGAGCGCCATAGTTGATGTACAGAAATATACCATTCAAATGTGGTCAGCTGGAAATTATGTATGGACGACGTTTATGTATAAAATATAAACCACTTAAATGTGGTTTGATGAAAAATATGTATGTATGTTATATAGAACATATAAATATGTACTAATAAATGAATATAATTGCGAAACATTTTTAAATTATTTATTATTATTTATTGGATACATTTGAATTAAATTAAAAAATAAAATCGTGTAAGAATTAAAATAGAAAAAAAAATAAGTTTCTTGTTATTAGGGGTATGTTTTTATATTTTTAAATAAGTTTAAAAGAGATGGTTTCAAAAATCATAGTAATAAATATTTAGGGGTCTGAAAGAATTCCACTTTAAGAGTAACCACACTAAAAGTTTTCCAGAAGTACTTACCTTTATGTGTGTTATTTTTACCTTGTTTAATTAAAAATGTAGTCAAAATTTGGCGCTGCGGATATCGTAATTTCATCCTCTCAGCATGTTGTGGTCGTAGTTGTGATCCATAAAGAGACACTTTTCTTTAAAAGATGAGCTATTTCCATTTTTCTATGGTAATTCACAGTAATAAAAAATCGATGGCTGCATACTGAGATAAAGAAAAGTTATACAACCACTAGTACGTTTTCAGTTTCCATGACATAACTTGACACTTGACAGTGACAGAAAAGTGTGTTTGCAAAACCTTCTCAAGCCATATCCAAAATCCAATTATCCAAAATGTTTAAAACGTAAATATACAAAAAAACACACATAAAATGTTTTTTAAGTTTTGCAGTACGTCACGGTGTACCGAATGTATGTGCGCGTAGTTTAGACAATTAACGGCATGGAAGAGGAACAGAAACAGGTCCGGCTGGACCGCATTTGTCGATGCTGCCTCATCGAACGCACAAATATGAAAACCATATTTGATGCATGTCTTCCTGAAATGCTGATGGCCAGCGCGAGTATTATCGTATGTAGTATTATCTAGGCGGGATGGTTTTTCTTAGGATATAATTAATGTTTTATTTGTGGCGTTTCAGTTAGAGCATCTAGACGGGTTGCCCCAGTTGATATGCTTTCAGTGTGTACAGCAGGTTAATCGGTCCTACACCTTCCGGCAGCAATGCGAACGTAGCGATAGCATGCTGCGTCATTGGTGCCAGCCTACCTCGGAAGAAATACTACCGTCTGCAGTGGCTATTGACGAGATACTCATGGAGAAATCCTTGCAAGACATACAAGTCAATCTTCCGGTCGACGAAGACGACGACGTTTCGCAACAGCCACATTTAGAAGTTCATGATCCATCGGATGACGCCAACTCGAATAAATGGATGGACGTCATTAATGTGCTCTTTGATCAACCTGAAAATGGACAAAAGCTGTTCGAGGATAAAACGATTATTCTTAAATTCGATGAACCCATCGCATTGGATCAAATGGAGTGTGTAGAAAATGATTTGCAACATCAATCAGACTGTCATGAACAACTGCACACATCTTCCGGTACGGATATGGATCAGCTGTTAAGCCAAGTAGCTGAGCCGGATCCAATACAAAATTCGGACGTCTTATCAATTGAAAACATTAGCATTGAAAACACTACCCACCACCACAACGACAATGACGAGCTTATCAATGACGAATTCCTAGATGATCGCATGTCTGGTATTCCAGACGACTACATTGCATTGATCTATAATTTTCCAACGACGCCAACCGATTTTCTTAAGCAAAACGATAAAACCGAAGAAGACATTCTGATCGAAGCTGCCGCTGCTCATGCGGCACAATTTGAAAACATTTACGAAACGCCTGCCGTCGCTGTTCAAGAGTCCATTGTACCCGTGGATCCACTCACGTGTATACAGTGCTCCAAGAAGTACAAAAACTTAACAGCCTACAATAGACATATGAAAACGCACAAACTGAGTAAAACATTTATATGCCAGTTCTGCAGTGTGGCCATGTCTGATCAGCACACGCTGAACAAGCACATAAAACGACACACTGGCGTCCGAAAGTTCCTGTGCACAGTGTGCAGTTCCACGTTCTTTGAGTCGACCGGCCTAAAAATGCACATGCTTACGCATTCTGGAATACGACCGCATGCGTGCAATGAGTGCGACAAGGCATTTGCGCAGTACAGCCAGCTAGAGATTCATAAGCTGTCGCATAAAAAGACTAGGGATCATATGTGCACGATCTGCTCTAAAAGTATTTGAATATTTTAAAGTTTTTTTTATTTTTTACTATATCGTTTGGATTTGTTTTTTTTTAGAGTTTACTCTTAAGTGGCAGCTGAAGGTACACCAACGAACGCATACAGGTGATCGTCCATTCAAGTGTACATACTGCGATAAAAGGTTTGCAAATTATAACATTTATAGTGTTTCTCTAACAATTGATAAAAATAACTTTTAGTTTCGGCCAATCGGGTAATCTAAACTCACACATTCGTACGCACACCGGTGAAAAGCCGTTCGTCTGCACCGTTTGTAGCAAGTCTTTTGTAACCTCATATCAACGCACCGCACACATGCGTATGCACACCAAGATTCGGCTACCACCGAAGGCCAAGTGTGCCGAGTGCGGCAAAATGTGTGCCAACAATGGTGACCTAAAGATACACATGCGTGTGCATACCGGTGAACGTCCGTACGAGTGCAGCGTATGCCAGAAACGATTCGTAATGTTCTCGCACATGACCGTGCACATGAGGTCTCATTCTGGTGAGAAACCATATAAATGTGAAACGTGCGAGCGTTCGTTTGCCAGTAACACCATGCTCAAGAAACATTCGTACACACACAGCGGAGAGAAGAGGTTTGCGTGTACGATTTGCGATAAACGATTTATGCAGCCGAGTGGTCGTGTGACTCACGAAAAATCACATTTCCGGGAGAATCGCATACGGACGCGTAAGAGTTCTGGTTTATCGGCCACAGAATCAACGCTGCAGAACTCTTCGGATGAGATCACAGCCGATTTACACAAGAACGGCACCGGCGAAACGACTGAAGCAACACAAACAGAATACTGAGTGTGTGTTGCTGTGCTCGCTCAACAAAGATATCTAATTTGTATTTAAATATAAAGTGACGATACATTTTATTATAAAATGTGGGTTCTGCACCAAGGTCCAAAGAAAAACCATGAATAGGTCATAAATAGTTATGATCGAAAAGTCTTGGTAATCTTAATTTAAAGTAATCAAATTAGGCATGAATGAATGTGCTTCTAAAATGAAATATTGTGCATCTTAAAATAACAGTGTTCACCGAGAAAAAATGCTCCAAAACATAAATGACCAACCAGAAAGTATAATCAGTCTCAAAAATAGAACTTTTTTATTAAATATGCGCGAAGCGCAAAAATTAAGCACCATTTTCTTTGTGTGCACATTTTTATATAATTAGGAGTAAATTATTTTTCTTATAGGTGAAAAAAACACTTTTTTTGTGGTATATTTTCAATTATTTGGTGGAAGTCAGTTTGAATTAAGAAAAAGTGCTCTTTAATTCTGAATTCATTTCTGGTCATAAAAGTACCGTTAGATGCAAAATGGTGCAAAACTAATTTTTCGCTTTTTTACCATTTGTATTTAATATTAAAATAAAAAACCTTAAAAATACTACTCTAAAACTTTCCACAATGAATTTTAAAGATTATTTTCCGGAAACAGGCTTTTTAACATCTCTCGGTGTGACCTGTTCAAGTTTTTTTGGACCTGTCAAAACAAACCTGTAAATACTTATAGAAGGTAGTGACATACCGCATATGTTAGGCGTGTGATTAGTAATTTCGATATTCTACTTGTACTATTATATTTGTACAATAATCTAGTCAGTATCTCTTTTGATATTAATATTATTAACGAGAGTTTGTTTTGTTACGGTAATATTTCATGTATCTTTCAATTACGACAATATTATATAAAAAACCTATATAGTTAGCAAAGTATAATTACAAAATCTTAGATCATACACAAATTAAGATTGTGCATATCAATTCATATCGTAAATACGTGTAAAAATATAATAAGCAACGAGAATCAAACTATATACTTAAATATATATAGTATGTATATCACAAGCTCATTCCAGCGTATACCATATACGCACACCTCAATAAGAACATTTTGCAGTACAACCAGGTGCTGACCGAAATATGTCCATTTTGTACGCATTGCGAGTTTTCTAAAACACATTTTGTAAATTTATTTATTTAAATAATAACATTTTCACAGTGATTTTGCTTCCATAATTTATAATAGTATTCATATATATATATATATATATATATATATATCTCATATGTATATTATATATATGTAGTAAGTAAGTAATTGTACACATATTAATAATGTTTTAAACATGAATAAACCCTATAAATGTGTGTGCTTGTGAAACTGAAAAACAGGTGTGTTTATCTGCATCAATAAAGAGCAAGCGCTTAAAGTGTACAAAATATTGGTTGTTTTATTTGAAAAAAAGCATTTTTTTTGAATTACGGGCAAATGTGATTAGAGATTGGTAGTATTTCTCAAAAGCGCAATAAATTCGTGTGTGTGTGTGTGTATATATCGTGTATGTACTTATTTTAGGGGTATTTGTTATAATTTTACTAATATTACTTAAAGATGCATCCAAAATGACTGATTATGTGCATCGAGTTGCACGCGCCCGCACCCTGGGCTGATAATATTAATTTTCAACACTTGTATATATATATATATGTATATCTATAATATGTTTATGTATTTGCTTTACTTTGTTGTGGTCCCTGGATAACAGAAAATGTTATTATATATTACGTTAAAGAGTAACAAATTTAGGTGACATATTTTATAATAATTAACACATTGACTTTGGACAACACAATAAAACTTCATAAAACACAACAATATAAGATTTCGAACAGTGTACGTATTTTCTGTGTTTGTAATTAGGCTAAATTTCATTGCTCCGTTGTATAACTACCGAGCCTTCTTACGTGCTTAATTTGTCTGATATTTCGATAATATTAATGGTGTTGCATTTTGCATAAATTTCATTCTTATAGAAACAATTAATTTAGGACAAATAACCCCATTCCCCCGCAAATCAAATACGTTTTACAAAAATATTATAACATATAAATATGTGATATTTTGCTGACACACACTTGTGTTCTATAGTCTATACAAATCATATTGTTATTACAATTATTATCATAACTATATATCTTTTTTAAATATTCTTTTTATAGTAAACATTTGTAATGTTGTGGTGTTTAAATTATCTTATCAAAAGCGTTTTGTTGTTGTGTTATGTATCGTCTATACAATTGTTGTTTTTTTCTTGTTTTAAATTTATTTTAAAGTCTATTATTTACATTAGTAATTGCGTTAGGTTGTTCTTGTGAAACATTCGAAATTAAATTTTATAGAGTCATCAAACAAACGTGAATATAAACCTAAAAATTAGGAAAATTTCAAATATAGTGTGAGTAAAGTTTCGATATTAAAGACACGTATTCCGATCTTTCTCTATATATCCCATATTTTCCGGCTCTATGGTAAATACATAGACCATAGAAATTGTGCCAACAATATTGGTAACAGCCTTTTAATATGATTTAACTATTTACAAGCATTTTATATGCGTGTGTGTGAATGTTTTATATGCGTGTGTGTGTGCGTCTTATCGTTAATATATCCTATTTTTTTCATACATACATACAAACTTATAATATTTTCATTGACAATTTATATACAATTTATACATGCAC
The DNA here is from genome assembly GCA_010015015.2 of Bolitophila cinerea. Taxonomy (NCBI): domain Eukaryota; kingdom Metazoa; phylum Arthropoda; class Insecta; order Diptera; family Mycetophilidae; genus Bolitophila; species Bolitophila cinerea. The sequence continues at coordinate 29,924 of JAAAKO020051838.1, forward strand.
GCAAGATATTAAGCTATTCACTCACACACACACTAGAAGAAGTGTTTTTATGGGTGACGAACGCCCACGCACACAAGGCATCACATTTTTAATGCAGGATATCACTTTGTGATAATTTAAAAAAATAATAAAGTGACAGTTGTTGACTACTGATGCGGGTTAGTTATAGTGTGTGCTAACTGTGCGTGCCTACAAATATATGGTTTAGGCCATGTACAGCTAGGGTAATACTTCCACGTAGTTTTCGGGTATGAGGCCAGACTTCCCGTTCAGCGTGCCGTCCAGCCAGCCGGGCTCGTTTGAGGGTCGCACTTAAAAGAGCGAAATAAAAAAAGGTAAAATTAAATGTTTTTTAAAAACTTTTTTGACAGTTTAACTCACCATTGGTAATGATTTGATTTGGCTCGAAGGACAATTCGCCGTCGTTCTCGGCCAGGCAGGCATAAAGTGTTCTCACGCGTCTACAGAGCAAAAACATTTTTTATAAGACGTACAAATATATGAAAACACAACTTACAGATTATCACGCGGAGAATTGTAACGCTGACGCACGGTCTCCTTCGTTCGTTGCGTCTTCTTAGGCATGTAGTTTTGGATTGCCTCATCGCGGACACCTCCACCACCACCACCATTGCTATACTCCAGATAGTTAGCGGGCGGCGGAGGTGGAACTGTCGGCTGATGACGACCGTACGTGTGGTTTAATGAGGACGTCGAGCATACGGACTCATTCGAGCTACTGGTGGAATTTATGCGATCCATAACCGAACCCGGATGCACCAGATTGTTCTCGCTGTAGTTCATTGGATTTGGTCTTTGCGATTGTACATAAATGCCGTCACCGGTGCTGCGCGTCATCGACGGAAGGTTCGTCTCGCGGTTCAGCAGTTTCTCGCGACTATTGCCATGGATCATCTGGACGGACTGCTGATGGTGTGGCGCTACGATGGCTGTACCAGCAACACGATGATTCGGTGATGCATTGTGACTATTGCTATTGGACGAGGTGGTAACGTACGTGGGTTCACCGCGGGCCGACAGATTAATATCACGATTAAGCGTTGGCGTCGACTGATTCATATGCGGCTTGGTGTCGTAAATAGGATGATGGTTCTTGGACGGTTTTCCGCTGTTTGCATAGATGGCCATGCCATTGGGAATATTTTGAAGACTGGACGACATCACGGTGTCCGTGTAGTTGGAGCGCGTGACGACACGCACAACGGGTTGCGTTGTGGCCGTCAACGAGTTCCGACTCGATCGGTAGCCGGCATACGATCTTGGCACTGTTTCTGGGGGACTGGAATGTAAAAGGTACTCTGCAGACGGTTTTCCCGGAGCGGTCTTAAAGATATGATCGTAGTTTTCGATAAGAATTTCGATTACGACGTTGTTGAATTTAATGTCTAGAATGGCGGCCAGTGTCTCCTCGACGGCACGGAGTAGCGTGGGTCCGAAAACAACGCCCAGATTGTGTACGGACATTTTGTTTTTATGGCATTTCATCGATACACTGAAATGATTTGTGCGTAAATTATGAAAATAGAATATAACGTACGAGACGGTCGCCTTATTTTGTCGTTAACTTTTTCCTTTTTTAATCTTAGAAAAATCATATAAAATAAGTTGGTAGTTTGATTATTTTGTATCGTTGGCGTCGTGTCAGTCAACATATAGTAAAGTATATAGATTTCAACTTCTTTTATATGTTCTAAGATTAAAAAAAGCGTTGACTAAGTCATATGTCGACGAATTTATATATGAAATACTTACGCTTTGAGATGGCGTACGACTATCTCTAGCATCTCGAAGTTGGGTTTAGGCAGCCTGTAGATGAGCGTGTGCACATCGCTTATCCGTTGGATGCGTGTTTCTTGCTCTGAAAATTGAGACCGAATACAAAATTATAATACGCCATGAATTTCGTAGTCAAAAATACTTACTGGCAGCGGCAATGAATCCGTTGTGATATCGAAACGTCATGATCGGCTCGCCGAGGTTACGAAGGAAATGTTTTAAAGCACTGCAAATGGTTTTGGTCTCTAGCAAATCGGAGAACTGGTCATCATAGAAAAACTGCAATCGCTCCTTTTCAGTCTTTTGTCGGTCCATGCCCAGCGTTATGAGTTTAGTAATCTTTGTGTTTACGCCACCGATGCGATAAAGACCCTCTTCCTCGAGGCCACGGTGCTCCATTACTTCGATACACTTGCGAGCAAAGGCAAAGCCCACGTCATCCATTTGATATTCCTCGTTGCTCTTGGACGATGACTTTCCGGGCGCCAGGTACGTCTACTCGGCAGACACAAAAAATGATCAGTATATCAATATTTCTAACATATCGTTTTATTATAATACTAACCGGTTCCTTGCCGTCCATTGCGTTCAGCCAGTCCTTGCGGTTCTCCTCGCTGAGCGCCTGAAACGTTAACGTGACGCCAGCCTTTTGCTCGAATGTCAGATCGAAACAGTATCGCTTCTCGAACTCAGATGCCCGGCGGGTACATTGGACTAGCGTGAGGATCTCCGGTGGCGTTTCGGTGCGGCCAGAGATTTGATTGTACGACAGCATAGTGAATTGCTTCTGTTGCTTTTTGTACGTGCAATAGTACTTGGACCATGTTGCAGTGAAGGCCTCTGTGAATTGAGATAGAGAGAGAGTATAAGAATAAGAAATGTGTCAAAAAGCCTGACTAAAATGATGGAAACACTTACTTAATTTACTTTTCTCCATCAGAAATAGGTAACCTTGCTTGGTGTACTCTGAATCTGGTTTCTGTGAACATGGAACAAATTGAAAACAAACTCAAAACTGCTTAGCGCAAGCAGACAAAAACCAATCACAACAACCTACCATTTTACTATCCATGTATTTAGCTTTTAGTTCCTCTGCTTTTGTACGAGTCTCGTCGAAGTTTTCACGTGTCTAAAATGTTTAGCAGGGATTATGGCAAAGAAATCACAAAAACCAACTCTCACGCAATTGATTATTTTTGAGCCACCTTTTTCGGTGTCTCTAAAGCTAACACACACACGCACACTCTTACACGCAAACGATTTTTTAGTGTGTAAAAATATATATACAAACCTTTTGCACTTTGTGCTGCAAATCAGTCATGTATTCTTTGGCGTCCTCGGCTGCTTCATGTCCCAAGTGATAGAATACCAGCCAGCCAGACATAAATCCCAGCAGTGTTTCGACGAATTCAAACTTTATGCGCTCCTGCACATCCTGGATGCCGAGTACGTAGCTGAGTGATTCGTGCAGGTATTCACGTTCTAACATTCCAAGGCTAGCATCGGCCTAATTGGGAGGAATTTAAAATGAAATGGTTATTGCAGACATCGTATTTGTTTATAGAAAATCATGACTGAAAGATAAATAATTTAAAATATAAAATATAAATATTTAAAAAAGAGGATTTTTTAGGTTTTAAATTTTCTAAAATTATTTTTAAAGTAGCGAGAGTAGCTTCGAATCCTTTTTAAGCGTCTTTTCCGCTACCTTTCAACTTTAAATATTATAATTGGATTTTACAGAAATTCCTTATTTGGGTTGCGAGAATGCCAACGTTAAGCCACATTTTAAAGGGGAAAATATCTTTCCCGTAAAAACGGATTGTAGACACTTGCAAAGTATGCACAACTCAGTGTGATTTCTTCTCAACAAATATTTTAATGAAAATAATGCAATTAGGGTGTGCATTCTTCTTAAATGCATTATTTTCATTAAAAAAAGAAGTTGAGAAGAATTCACTCTGGGGTGTGCATTCTTCTCAAGTGAATCCTTGTCAAAAAAAATTGAAAAGAATTCACACTGGGGTGTGCCATTTTCTCAAGAACTTAATGACAAGAAGGCAGTTGAGTAGAATGCATACCGCTGTCATGACATCTTCCACATCTTTAAGCACCCATCTGTGTTCCGGACTCAGACAATCCAGTCCCTAAGATCAGGTAAGACGTTATCAACCCATTTGTATCGTGGTCTTTCCGGATGTCTAGTGGCAAGCCTTATTATCCATTTGAGTTATATTCCTACTTAAATTTTGACTCAACCCCATCCAAATGGACTTAATTTTCTAGAATTCGGTAAATAAACTTATCTATCAAATATTAGGTGCAAATGAAAGTTGGAAACATACCTTCTGACCGATATTGGGAAAAGTATGATATTTTACTGAAATGTAGGATGATCAATAGAATATTACAATAATTCTATCTAAGCCAAATAGAATGTGTGGGAAGCCAGATTCACTGTAAGCATAGCATTTGAGAAAACTATCAATACTTTCAAATAATTTATAAATAAAACAAAAATTCAATTTAATAAATATTCATTTTACGGTATTAAAACTAATAAAACTCCTGAGAATGTTATTGTCAATTCAGCACCAAAAAGCTTGACTAAAAATCAAAAGCCAAGAGCAGCCAATTACAATGATTTAAACAATATTTTTAAAACGAGAGTTACTATAAATACAATATTGAGTTATATATATATGTATATAATACTATATGTATAGTGTACATATAAGAATGTTATGAATTACAGTGTCAAGGCGACTTGCTGTGACTGATCTTTAACCCAATTTCCAGAGATAACATAAGTTCGTCATAATGCATGTGCAATAACAGCATAATATTCAAATTTATTAATTATTGTATATATTTTTGCAGTCATGCAGTTATTCGGCGTGAAATATCTGGTGATTGTATATGCAATGTATACAACAATATAAGTATATCAACCATATATTATAATTTTTATGTTTATATACATAAATATATAAATTATACTTGTGCCACAACACAAAACAGTGACAAATCAATAATCAAATTTGTGATAAATACAAAACTTATATGCGTTTTTTTTAGAACTTCACCAAACTTGTAAAATTTTCCAAATTTTCCATTGCAAATATAGAGTACACATGTTTGTGCACGCGAAAATAACATATACAAGTCCCCTGGCTGTGAAATTATGCAACAATTTCAATGAATGTGTTTCCAGGACGATTTGACTGGGGTCAAACGTATACAATGATATGCACGAAACACACGAGCGCACCATATATATAGATTCATTCATCGAAATGCACATGTAAATGACGTATACAACTACATTCATGTACACATCCTACACTATATACACACATCCATACACACATACACACATAACCAATGACGACCACAACGCACTCACACACGGGTGACACGAAAAAAAAATCAATATCACGCATAACTTTTCCTCTGCTAAACTTATATATTCGATTCAGAGTCGCGTTTTTCAATTTATCAAAATGCAATTTCCGCACACGATTTTTCCACGAAAACTATTTATTTTACACAATCCTCATCTGTATGTGAGTCGTACCTGTGACACCGAGCATATTGCACACAGACACACAGTTTTCCAGGTATATGCTCTGTGGTAATATTTCTTATGCTCCTGCTGATGATGGCTTTTCACACCAGGACGTTCAGTGATCTTCGGTATTATAAAAGAATGACGACACACGGAGCGGACCGAAACGGCACCGCAAACACTCGCACACAGACACACATACACATACACAAACACCAACCAAAAGCGCCGAAACGTCGTTTTCTATTATTCAATAGGTGAATGTGTCAGTGAGCGGACGTAGGAGTTAGAAATGGCATATACATATTTTACTATATTACTATACGCATATAAAATAATTCAAAGTTTGTATAATATTACACAACACACAAGGAAACTTCTAAACAGAGTAGGACACTTGTGCGATGTGTGCGCGCGTTTTCCCTGTGCGCAAAAAGAGCGTGCTGAGTTTGATGAGCGCAGGAAAATTGACAAGGACAACACGATACGCCCGCCGCAGGGCTCGTAAGTATAATTTGAATATAAATATGCTTATATAATAATTGTTGGAAAATGATTATTTATGGACAGGAAGTTAAATGGGTAGGTTCAAAGGAGGTGGGGGAACTTCCCACAGTCTTTGAAATAAATAATAGCAAAAAATAAAACAATAAGGGATACATTTTTTTAAAAATCAAAATCATAAAAAATATATATAATTATATATTATGTTCCATTTTTTATTTTATATTTATATATTTTTTATGCCGCTTGAGTCTTTGTGCCAAGTTTGAGCTGGTATTTTTCCTAACGCGACACAGTATATTGGGCTGTTTCAAGGATTGAAGCGCCTTCAGTGGCAATATGTGGAATTAACAAATTTGGACACCAATCTGTCAAAAATATTATTTAACCTAATTTTTTTGTGTATACATCTGTGTTAACTTTTGCATCAACATGTGAACATAACCTGACATAACCTTATAATAACACTTGTTTGACAGATTGATGTCCAAACCCCTTCACGAAAACAGCGCCTCTAGTGAGCATTAAGGATTCCAATTTGCGGCATAGTACAAATGCGGCAATTCTTAAAATGAGAAAATGACAATTGCAGCACATGACAAATAGATAAAATCCTCACCCTTTTTAAGCCATTCTCCGTAATAATTATTCAAATGTTTCTTTTAACTTCACTTTGAATAAATGATCGGCGATATATCTTTTGACACTTTTTTAACCAACTTCAACTTAAGCGATGGTGGTGTGACTTTTGAGGGTGCCGATTATATATACCAAGTGAAGTTTAAAGAAACATGTTAATTAATATTACCGGAAAATGGCTTAAAAAAGGAGGGGATTTTATCTATAGTTATTTTTTGGACGTTTAAGGCTAAAAGTTTATATTTTTTAAAAAAAAACTTTATTAATTTTACAAGAGATAGAAATATCGAATATCGAAAAAGAAACAAAGAAATTATATGCAGAGAGATAGATGGAAAATATAAAAAGAGATTGAAATAGCGATAAGAAGGAGAAGATAGATAAGAAAGATAAAAATAGAGATATGCAATATACAAAGAAAAATAATAAAAATTTATTTGTATAAATAAACCTAAAATATAAAAAACACACTAAAAATGAACGGCGTTGTGCATTTTTCTCAAGAGACTTAACGTCAGAAACATCATAACAAATCCTGGTTGACTATGACTTATTTTCATATATGATATTTTTTTTAACAGTTATTAGGAAAACCAGTACAAAGATAAAAAATAATTGTAATTTTTTTGATTGAACTCTAAAACTTAAGTACATGGTCCTAAAAAATACGTTCCATACTCGCCCAAATCATCTATAACTTCCACATGAAACACAAAATCAACATGACGCATTTCGGCCTAATTCCGGTTCGATTAGATGCGGAATGCCGCTACGTTTACACACCCCCACAACGCACCACATGATGTAACATTCACACACAAAGGGAAATGGGGCACACCAGTTGCTGGGAGAATAAAGAGAAATAATGTATACGCATGCTCAGCGAGCGAATCCACTACTGAATGTGCTCTTGAAAGGAATGATTTCTCCGAATGGAATATAAATTTTAAAAAATCATATACCGACAACAATTTGGTTAAAGAATAACAAAAGATTTTGTTTGCAGCAATTGAAAATTAAGATCGGTGATCGGTGATTGTTGTCGTTTTACAATTTTGCAACCTATACAATAATGCGAAATCGGATAAAAACAATTGTCATATTGGCATATAACATCCATAAATATTTTTGTTAAGATTTGACGATAATGCAATTATTGCATATTTAGCAATATTGTAAAAACGTACTTTTAAATCAAAATATAATTATTTTTGATTTTATTAGAGTATATTATATCCAATCAATTGTAAGTAAGGCTACCCCACGCAGAACACCCTCAGAACACATACAAAACAAAAACACCATGCATTCGGAAATGCGATGTTCGTCTTCGTATTATATGGGCATTTAAAATGCAGAAGCACATATCGCACTGGCAATTTCAAGGAGATTAAGCGTATATATATGAATAAGAATTTGGAGTACAAATACATATAGATACAAAGTGCTTGCGTATATATACTGTATTGTATAGTATATGTGTTCGTAATGTATGAAATAATGAGATCTGAGATGGCAGTAAAAAGCACCGAGATTTATTGCCAAGATTATACGAGTGAAGACTCACACTGCACTGCGCACTTGATAATTTTGCTTAGGGCATGGTGTGCGTGTGTGTGTGTGTGTCTGTGCTTGTGAATGTGAGACGGGGTGAGTAAGCATATATATGTATATGTATTTGTATGCAGTATATATGCGAACTCGACGTGTGATTATTCTGTAATATAATTCGTAATACGGATTGCTTATGCATGACGAGGGGTTAAACTATGTGCGAGATAAAAGCATAATATATGCAGGATAACGCACATAGTCACAGAGTTGAGTATATATTTATATAATAAAATGGATTATGGTGTTTTAGCTGGTTAATCAATCTAGATTTGCGTAGGACGAGGGGGAGCACTTTTAGTAAAGATGTAATTAGTATGTGCATGTTTCTTGAGTTGGAAATGGACACACTTATAGGGATTTTTGTGGGTTAATAAAACAAATTATATTATTTGGAAACTCTTGTCGACTTGCTTTAACTTCAAAGTGGACTCAAAATTAATTTTGGTAGCGTATCAATTTTTTATTAAAAAAATTATAAAAATCCTAAATTCTCAGGGTTTACAAAGTATTTTTTCATTTAAAATTATAAAAAAAAGTTATTTCTTGAGCGATATCTCTAGTTGCATCTATTTTTTTAAAGAACTAATCCATTTTTTGGTATTCAAATAAACCAAAATCTTTTTTGATTTTTAACATTCTTGGTGTAAAAAACATAATAAATAATAAAAAATTACATTAATAAAAAAATATAAAGTTTTCGGATCAAAACATAAAAACGTGATTCATATTTCAAAATTGCGCACAATAAAAAAAGTACAACTAAATTTAAAATTTAAATGTGTTTTAAAAGAAAACATAATTTTAGCTTAAAAAATATGTCAATTTAAAAAAACACACACACACATTTATATTTGAGTTTGCCTACTCCATCAATATCGAAGCAATCGGTTAAGTAATTTAATTATACGAGTAATTGCGTTAAAATATCTATTTCTCTGACACACTATATCACTCTCACTCTTGCTATCTCTAATTTCTATTTTTAATATACATTTACTTGACACTATTAGATAGGTTTGCAATCGTAAAAAAATAAAACTTAAATAAATTAAAAAGGCCTATTATTTCTTTGGAGTAGAAAAGGTATTACCTTACAGAATCAAGGAGATGTAGCTTTAACGGTGTAGATTGACTGACTAACCCGGCTAAACATTGTAACCCACAAAAAATAAATATTAAATAAAACGGAAAGAAGTAAAAATATGAAATATTGAAGTAACGATAAACTGTATAATCAATTGTTTCGAAAAAACAAACAAATGACTAAGCTCATATATTAGGATTAAAAAAAACGAATAAAATGAAAAAGAGAGAAAATGTTAGTTACGATGTTTTGCCGGGAAAGTATCGACATGAAGAAAATTTTAAAGTGCTCGCAGCATTCATCTGCAGGCGCTTCATGCCTCTTTATCCATATTTTTAATATTCATAATTCATCGCATCGTATACAGGCAAATATACGGTTCTCGCAAACAATGCAATCGCACGGAAGTATTAAATTGCCAAAGTTATCGAGGTGCAATTTACCCGATGAGAAAAACAATGGAAAACTTTCTGTGGTATTTTGGAACACATCGCACTGAAAATAAAACTTCCCTAATTTGTGAAATGCATGCGGATATATATATATATGTGTAATATATATTCTACAACATGGAAAAGTATGGTGTAAAATATGCTGCATATGTATGCATATTGTATATACAGGGTGTCCCGTTATTCAACGTCATACATTGTAGGGCAGATAAAACACATCATGACTGACCAGAAAATCGAAACATTCTCTTAATAAAATATCGATAGTTCTCGTTATATTTGACATTTACAGATTGTATGAAACTTCTTTATTTAAAAGAAAAATATTAAAACAAATAATTGGATCGAATAAATTGTTTTTGCTAAAATTAATGACATCTTTACATTTTACTCAATATCTCCCAATAAGAGTTTGGGGATGGTCAAAGTATGTGGAAAATCCCCACATTTTGGACAACTGTCTATATTTTTCTAATGTCATGTTTCAATTTTCTGCTCAGTCACACATACTTGCCGTGTTTTATTTGACAGTTTGTAATTTTATTTCGGCTTATTTGCATGTAAAATAAAACCCAAATTTCGTTAGGCGAGCGCTTAAATACGTGCGGGTGCAAGTATACTCACACTCAAGAAGGAAGAATTTATATGATCGCTCTTAACGCGCTCTTTTGTCAGTGAGTGGCCCAATCACATTCAAGAATGTATGCGTCGTTTCGCTACTACTTGAACGCACTGCGCGTTTTTGTTTGATGTTTCTACGCGTTTATTTTTTGAAGTCGAAAGAGCTCAACTTCAAGCGACACAAGTACGCGACAAAACCGGTCGCATTAAAATGCAATTGTTTAAACGGACAGTCTCTTGTACACTCTTCTTTCTTCTAACTAATATAGTTGGTTTCTTCACTCAAAACGATTGTTTGTAATACAATCAGCGCCACCGTTTCGCTCGGATGGTGGTAAAAATATGTTTATATCGCGATCCGCTAACTCAGTCGGAGTGTGCTCCCTTTTATCGCGCCGTAACAGCCCCTTAAATTGAAATCTACTTTAAGGACTCCTAGAAGGAAAGTGGCACAAGATAGATATTTTTGACCACCTCATTTTTGTTGATAGTTATTCTACAAATCATTTTTGGGCACATTTACTCTATCTCCAACCTGGACAATTATAAGAGGAACACATTTTTGGAGAAGAATACTTGCCTCGGTCGTCAAAGGGTTAGATTGTAATATTTTTCGTTAATTATATTCCCACTTCTCTTGAGTAGAACTGATATGTATAATACAATTTTTTGACATGCTTTTATATACTGAAATCTGCCCAAGGTCTCCTTATTTGCCACTGCTTAAAAAACCTTGCTTGTTTTTAAATAAGCAATTCCTAGGAAAGGTTCAATTAGCTCTGCTTGGTTTTTGGAGTTTAAAAAGAAATGTAAAAACAATAATCTTTTAAATCCTACAATGAGTAGTATATATTTTTTTAAAGATGTGAGCAATCCTGGCAAAGCTATTACTTGGCTAAAAATATCGCATTAAACTACAGCGTACTATAAAAATGTCTGTAACGTGAGCCAAAAAGCAGGCGGAAAAGTAACAATCAATAGCGGAACTTTCACAGTTCAAATCGGAACACAAATAGTTAGCGGATTTTTAACAATTTCGGAGTTATACCGACCGCGATTGAAACTTTGACAGTTCTCTTTCGACCGACATTGGCACTATTGTCTTACAGGATCGCAAATTTTGACATTTGGCCGACCCACATCGAAATTCCGATTGGTTAGTGGATTGCGCCCTTATGCCGAATTTCCACCTAGTGGCCAAGTGGACATTTTGTAGCCATTTGATGACCATTTAAGTGAAAACAGTGGCCATTTACTTGGTCATTTGCATAAATATGTTTATGAGGTGGCCATTTAGGAATAAATAACCAACATGTCGCCATTTTTTTGCAGGTTGGCCTTTTGACAGTTAGTGTATTGTCCAAAAAAAATATTTAAGGGCTGCATTTCCACAAAATGGCTAATTGGCCATTGGGGCTATTAATATTATTAACCACTTAGCCATTAGGTGGAAATCTGGCATTAGTTATATTAGTTTCATCACCGGTGGCGCTGCAGTCGGTAAAATGAGGTTAATTTCAGTTTTTTAAATGGAATACGAGTTTTATGATTATATGCTAACAAATAAGAATGTTCTATATCGATCATATTTAATGGAAGATTGGCCTGTAGATGCAAAATCGTGTTCAACCTAATAGTAGCACTAGGAACTAATAAATATTAAAAACAAACGAACAGCTATTAGTTAAGAAGAAGTTTTCATCATGCAGTTTTGTTTAAATAGCTGTCATTAAAAAACGCCATTAAATAAAGTGTTTTATGAAATTATAAAAAAATATATAATTTTTCATACTTTTTTAAGTGCATTTATAGGTCTCAAAACTATTACCAGTTAATATTAAAAATTATTTAAAAATTACGTACTAGTTTGTATGTTATAGAATAAAAATTATAATTAATATTAGGTAACAAAATTATCTTATAAATATACACAATTAAATGCCTCTATTTTAATTCGAATTCTTGAACAAAAAAATGGTAACAGGTTTGTAAAAGGTTTGGCATTTAAAAGAATGTATTATTAAATATATTATTTCTAAATAGCAAATTTTAATACTATTTAGCAAAATATTTAATTTGATAATTAATATTATTAATTTGATTTTCTGGAAATGATGAATCCTAAAAACCATTTAGCAGAATGTTCTGTATGATCATTATAATTACAAATTTGAACACAGCTTTTCGAATTTTAAATATGTAAAAAAAAATGGCACATTTTATAGCTAAGTAACTTTTCACTTGAATTTTCATTACTAATTAACTGTAAATTTGACCAAATAGAACTTAAAATTCAGCTCAATAGTAATCAGAGAAACTGCTGATTAGTAATTTGACCAAAATCCTTTTTTTTAAATCCCGTGTTTAAAATATAAAAACCTTTAATTTTGAATTTGTTGCGTTTTTTGTACTGATATATGTAGTCTCATTTGATAGTTTTCAAGTAGAATCAAGAAATCTTTCATGGAATTGGAATTAATAAAGTTATTTTATTTATTTTCTTTATTTTTGCTTGTTTTTTATTTGCTGTTTTATTGATGACATATAATGACAAAAAAATTACAAATAGAACAATAACAAAAAAGATTACAAAATACAGTATTTAAATGCTTCAAAAACAAGTGTCTCAAAATCTAAAAAAAATATGCGAATATCTTTAAAATCCAGCTTTTTAAAATCCCTAATTTCATTGTTTTCACCCACGTATTTTTTTAGAGAGTCCCTAATTCTATTAAGCACCAACCACAAAGAGGGTGTACCCGCTAACTACTCAAAGCATGATGTCCGAAACAAATATTTTATAGTAAAACTGTCCTTCCTCCACTTGTACTTATGATGGTTAAATGGTTCGAGCTTTTGATGGTACGTGCTTTTTTTCGTACGGGCTTTTGATTGTACGTTCTTTTGAACAATACCATTTGCACTCGAGAATGGAAAGAAGCTAGTTAATCCGTAATTGAGTGAACGGTACCCGTATTTTTAAAGCAACCCAAAAAAATATAGTTATATTAAGAGATTTTAAAATGTAATATTTTTGTGTAACTTATAATATTTGCATTGCAATGTATTTAAATATCCAAAAAAACAACAGTCTGAAATTCAAAATTTTGTATTTTAAAAACCCAATATCCAAATCAGAGATTTTAAAATAGTTAAAAAAAAACAGGATTAGGTATTTTTTAAAACTTGATTTAAATATATTTGGATTTGTGACATTTAGAGGTATTCAAATTTGGGATTTTGGTACCATTTTATTTTAAACACACATAGTATTTAGATACACGGTGTTTGAATCTAATATTTTAACACACTGGAAATCCAGAATAGCAAAATCTGTATGTCAAAATCCTTATCAAAAAATCTCCTAATTCCAATAATCCTGTATCAAAATGTAAACAAGCAGTTTAAAATCAAACATTATCTAAAAATAGTTGCATCGAACAGCCCAAATTCTATTACGCCATAGATATTCTGACTTTATAATTTAATCGATTTTATTGCCTAATTTATTTGCATACGATATAAATGCAAATATAATTTACATATAAT
>JAAAKO020051839.1:0-25855 GCA_010015015.2 Bolitophila cinerea
TTATATGAGATACATTTTTAGTTTTTTTATTATAATATTCCAATGTATGGATGAAATAAATGTGTTATAGCACCAGCGTGACACGTTTTTTTCAATATTAAAATTATGAGCGCTTTTAAGCTTATAATTGAATTATTTAGAATCAAAATTACACAGATTTTCATTTTTATATATTTTATTATGAAACAGCGCATTTAAAAAATTAAATTATTTTCTATAAAAAAATAATTATTGTATAAAAAATTGGTAAAAAAATATGTTTTTTTTTCAAAAGTAAATTTTATTTTATTTATATATATGCTTTTATTTAGACAGATAACTATTATATTTCATGAATTCAATATTCATTTTTTTATTAATAATTTTGTATATTTTTTTTAAATGAGAAAAATAAAAAAAATAAAATTAAAAAACTAACACTAAAAAATATTATCTAAAAATTTTTTTTAACATTTTACCAATGTTTGAATAGACTTCATCAACCTTTGCTGACAGTAAAATATTACAAAAATAATTGTTTGTAACTTCTGAAGATACCTCAGGAGAAAAATTGGCTGCCCTATCTTGCTCTATCGTTTTTTATAATAAAAATAAATAAATCGTTTTTAAAAAAAAAACACTTTTTAATCATTATAAACACCATTATGTGCAATGCGCCCTCAATATACTATTTTACTATTTTAAGCAGCGATCTTGTTATATATTAGCTAAAAAGATGTATTTAAAAATTCAAAAATAAACAAAGTATTGTTTTTTAAAATTATATTATTGACACAAATTTTACAAAATGTTGGACTGAAGTACTTTTAGGTATATTGAACAAAAAAAATTGTTATCGATATTTTTAATGTTAAAATAATAAAATACAAATAGGTTTCAACAACTCGATCTAAAAATAATGTGTTAATTGGCGTATAATAACAATTTCAAAAATGTTTTTTATTGATTATTATTTTATTATTTTTTTAGTTTTGTTTTATAAAGATAACCAGTTTTTAAATGCAATTCTTAAAATATGCCACTGTTTTTATAAAAACATATGAACAAATATTAGTTTCGAGGAACCAATTTCAAATGGAAACCTTTTTCAGTAATAATCAAGCCTCCAGGATTTTTAGCCAGTTTGATGGGAATTTGTGTTTCAGAATTCGGTTCGAATTTGAAGTTCAGCAGTAGATAGTAGATCACCGCCTTAACTTCCATCAGAGCAAAACGAGAACCTGAACAAAAACGTTATTATAATAATATATATATTTTTATATAATGTTGTTAGAGATATATACCAATGCAATTTCTTGGTCCTACTCCGAAAGGTAAATAAGTACCGGGCACAATTTTATCTTTATTTGCGTCGCTAAATCGCTCTGGATCGAATTTTTGAGGGTTTGGGAAATATTTCGGGTCATGGTGAAAGGACATAATCGGAATCCATAATGTTATGTCCTTTTCAATTGTAAACCTAACGTTTTCGTCCTCATATGGAAAATCTTTGACGCAAACACGATCAATAATCGGTGATCCCGGCCACTTACGAAGTGATTCCGTCACAACCATGTCTAAGTATTTCATTTTTTGCAAACTATCGTAGGTCAATGGTTTCCTATCGAGAGCCTTGTGTGTGGCTAACACTTCTTCGTAAAGCCTCTCCTGGACATCAGAATTCACGGCTAACTCATAAGCTGTGAACGAAAGAGTAGTTGAACTTGTCTCGAAACCAGCTAAGAAGAACAGGAAACATTGTGCTACGATTTCATCATCGTTCCAGTCTCTCTTGATTATATCTTTACTAATATTCGACTCTTGTACAGTAGCAAAACCTTCGTCAGTCTTTTCTTCAGGCTGAATTTGAAGACTACCTTTTTTCACTTCCATTAATATGTTTATCATATCTGGCCTAAAAATACTCTGTTCTTCACGAGCCTTCATCGTTTCTAAAACCATCTTTTGAAAGAACCGCGTTACCGATTTATCAAAAAATTGAAACCCAATAGATTTACAAATCTTTGGAGCAAGGTAAATGATAAACATTTTTAAAATTCCCTTCAGAGACGAGAATTGTAAGAATTGCTTGCCAGTGACAAAGAATTCATTCTCGGGATTCTCAAACGAGTTCACTTTGATACCAAACGCCGCCGAAGCGATCACATCATTTGTGTACTTTGAGAACAGGTTCTTCATTTCAAAGTTAAGATCTTTACCGGACTCTGCTTCTTTCTGTAAAAACTGTGTCATCTCATCACCACAATCGGAGACCAGCTCAAACATTTGTCGCATTTTACTGCCCGTAAAGGCGGGACTCAAGGTAGAGCGCATGTCTCGCCACTTTTTTCCCTTCATCGTAAACAAACTATTTCCGAATAATACATCGGCGTCTGCATCGATAAAGGTACGATGATCTTCGAAGTAATCGAATTCTTTGACAGCTAGTTGCTTAACGGTTTCGGGATCACGTATCATCAAGTAGGGATTGCGAAAGTCAAATAGGCCAATAATTCTAAAATACAAAACCAATATTTAAAATTGCAACAATTATATTGTTTGATTGAATACTTTGCATTTGGAAATGAGTTGTATATATAGTCTGAAAATTCATTCACTCTATACATACTGAATAGGAAGCCACCTGTGTTTCCCATCAGGAACTTTGGTTGAATGAACTGAACACCTCTCTTTAGAAAATAATCACTATTCATAGTGCCATATTTATATATCCCATACGAAAACAACGCAATGGCGATCAACAGCAATACGTACTCCAGCATGATGGTGGTTTCTGCAAAAAATATAATTGTGAAACCAATAAAGCTGATAGTTTATATTAATTAGGACTTATTAGTCAAATTATTCAGCAACACTTTAAAATAGGAGTTTGTTCCATTTCTTTTGGTTTTAAAACAGTAAACAGTAACAATTATTAAATTTGCACAAGTCTTCATATAAAAGTGTTATTTCTTTCGCTAAATAAATTAGTTTTTTTTCAGCAGTCAAAAATAATGAATGAATAATACTCTGAATTTGAATTTGTTTATTTGTTTACATCTCGGCAGTGCATTCTTCTCACCAAATTTCTCTGAAAAGAATCCACTTTTTCGGTGTAAAACAAACTATTTTGACCCTGAAATCACTTCCTAAAATTTGGACGTGAGAAGAATGCTCTTGAGTAGAATTCTCCACACCCAGTATATACCCACTGTTTTGTTTGTTACTATGATTCTATAGGTGTGTAGCGATATACATCAATATCGCTACACACCAGAATCAATGATGGACAAAAAATAACTCATTTCTATAAACACATTTGGTTTTCGTACATTTTTAATTTTTAAATATTTACTTGCGCATTTGTTTATTGTGTATTTCCTTACTATTTTCAGCACACTTTTTTTAAATTAGAACCTATTTAAAACATAAATTAGATCTATGAGCAATATTAAATTTCTCTTTGAAAATTGACAAAAAATAATAATAAAAAATCAAATCAATTACCACAATATTCTCATCTATTGCGTCATAATATATCGCAAATTACACTTTAAGCCGGTCCGCGTCCGCGAACTGACCTTGTTCATTACTAAGTGATTAACAAAAAAACTCAAAACAAAATGCCTCTGCGCGTGCATTTGTAAGTACTTACTATCAGTTCAGGCCTGCAGTGATAATACTATATATTTATCTTTGGTATCTTGTTATTGCGATGTTTGACTCTAATACGTTTTATCTCTTATTATAAAAACAACAACGTCTTTGCTCTGCACCGGCTCAATTCACTCTGCCAAAACTTGTTTTTTTTACTTTTGGTCAACGTTAATCGATGCAACTCGCAAATATATAAAGAGACCCAAACACATACACACACACTTTAATAATCGACGAAAACCATGAAGATATACAATGATAAATAAAAGCGATATGTTTTTTTTTTGCACGGTATTTTAAGCTAATACTTCATTTCTAGCTGACTGCGACGCGTATAATATATATTATATATATGTATATATAATATATAGTAATGGAGAGCAATTATCTAATTGGGTGTGTCTCTTTTACCATAATAATTAATAATGCCGCTTCCATGATATTTTATTAATTTATTTATTTTTTCAACAAAGCTGATAGCTATATAAGAAAAATATAATGATATATAAGTATATAAGTAGTAATAAAACTCAAATATTTGGGACAGCCTGTAAATTAATTTTCTGTGTATCTACATCAAAAAACTTAAAGCGGACATTTTTTTAATTACTATCTTCTAAAAATATTTTGTATGTCGTCCTAGGGCATTTGGGATAGCTATAAACAAATGTTTTAAAAAAAATTTGCTCCGGAAAATCCGGCGTAAATAAATAAAAAATCCGGGATGCAACAAATATTCTTTCTCTCACACCAAGCTGAGTTTCAAACTTCAGTTTTCTAGGGACCCGATATTAGATGACAGACGGACAGACGACAACGCGAGATTATAAATCTTCTAAAATTAGCTACGCTCGCATAGAAGCTTAAAACTAGTGTCAACAAAAACAGAAAATGTCTGGTATCCGGTTCCTGTAAAAAAAAAATCGGTAACGGATCTGATCTGCACCCAAAAATCTTGCCAAAAATAAAAAAAACATTCTGGACCAGAAAAACGGGTCCAAACCATTTCTTGGTCGATTTTTTCACCTGAGAAATAGCGGCCGGTAAATTACTTTTCATGCTTGTCCGAATTTTCTCTAAGAAAGGGTATGTTAGAAATACATTGAGAAGAAATTTAAAAATTAGTATTATATTAAAAAAAAAATTAAAAAGTTTAAATCTTTATAAAATGTTATCTAAAAAATTAGGGAAATTTTTTTATCTTTTGCATCTGAAAAAATCAACCTTTCCAACATATTAAAAATATCACGGATTTTTTATAATTTAAACATTTTAGTTATTCAATATTTAACAATTTTGTTTACAATGTAATAACAAAATATTAAAAAAAACTATTTAAGAAATTTGTAATTCTTTGTTTGTCATAGCCTATGCAATAGGCTATGCTGTACGTAAAATACTAATTGTGTCAGAAAATATTGTATTATATACGAGGATTAAGTTTCAAATTAAAACCCTTCTCAGGAACCATTCCTCCAGGATTCTTCTTGAGTATAATGGGAATCTGTGTTTTAGAGTTCGGCTCAAGCTTAAAGTTCAGCAGTAGATAGTAGATGACAACCTTGACCTCCATCAAAGCAAAGCGAGATCCTTAAATAAAAAAATAATAATTAAAAAAATTAAAAATTAAAATAAATAATTATTATGCATATAAATTTAGCAAAACAATTCAATTTACCAATGCAATTTCTGGGTCCTATGCCAAAAGGAATGTAAGTACCGGGCACAATGTTATCCTTGTTCTCATCACTAAATCGCTCCGGATCGAATTTTTGAGGATTTGGGAAATATGTTGGATCATAGTGAAACGACATGATAGGGATCCAAAATGGAACACCCTTTTCAATCGTAAACTTCACATTTTCGTCCTCATATGCAAAGTCTTTGACGCACATACGATCAGTGATTGGTGCTCCAGGCCACTTTCGGAGTGATTCCGACACTACCATATCCATGTACTTCATTTTTTGCAAACTATCGTATGTCAATGGTTTTCCACCAAGAGCCAAGTGCGTGGCTGACACTTCTTCGTAAAGCTTCTCTTGTACATCAGAATTTACGGCCAGCTCGTGCGCCGTGAACGAAAGAGTATTCGAACTTGTATCAAATCCAGCCAGGAAAAACAGGAAACATTGTGCTATGATTTCATCATCGTTCCAGTCCTTTTTGATTTCTTCTTTACCAATACTTGACTCCTGCACGGTAGCAAAACCTTCATCTGCCTTTTCTTCGGGCTGCTGCTGCAATTGAAGACTGCCTTTTTTCACTTGCATTAATATGTTTATCATATCTGGCCGGAAGATACCCTGTTCTTCACGAGCCGTCATCGTTTCTACCACCATTTTTTGGAAGAACCTCGTCACTGTTTTATCAAAAAACTGAAAACCAAAATATTTACAAAGTTTTGGAGCGATTAAAATGATAATCATTCGTAGCATTCCAACAAATGATGTGAACTTCAAGAATCGCTTTCCGGTGAGAAAGAACTCATTCTCCGGATTTTCAAACGAGTTGACTTTAATTCCAAATGCCGCCGAAGCGATTACGTCATTTGTGTACTTCGAAAAGAGGTTCTTCATATCAAAGTTAAGATCTTTACCGGATACTGCTTCTTTTTTAAGATACTGGGTCATCTCATCCCCACACTCGGATACCAACTCAAACATTTGTCGCATCTTACTACCCGTAAAGGCGGGGCTCAAGGTGGAGCGCATTTCTCGCCACTTTTTTCCCTTCATCATAATTAAGCTATTGCTAAATAACACATCAGCTTCTTCATCGAAAAACGAACGATGATCCTCGAAGTGGTCGAATTCTTTGACTGCTAGCTGCTTTAGAGTTTCGGGATCTCGTACCATCAGGTAGGGCTTGCGAAAGTCAAACACTCCAATGATTCTAAAAAAGTCTTAAGATGAAAATGTTCATATATATGATCAATCGCTAAATTATATACTTTTCTTTTGGAAAGGAGTAGTATATGAAGTCTGAGAGTTCATTTATTCGGTATATCCCAAGCAGCAGACCACCAGTGGTACCAATTAAGAACTTGGGAGGAATGAACTTAAGGCCCCTCTTCAGAAAATAGTCATTGTTCAGAGTAGCCCATTTGTATAATCCATATAATATCAACGTAATGCCAACTAACAGCAACAAGTACTCCAGCATTATGGTTGAACTGAAAAAATAAAATGTGCGTGTTTGTAATTATAATTTTCAATGACATTATTAGTATATTTAGGTTGAGTAACATTTTCAACACATCTTTTCAGCTTTTATATATTAATAAAGAATTTTCGTTCTAAATATAGTAGGTACAAGATATGTAGCTAAAGCTTTTAAATATTTCCTTAAAAATAATTTTAAGAGGTTTCCTCACAAATTATAACTACAACCAATCATTTTATGAAAAGGAAAAAAATGCAAATTTTAAGTTTTATACAAATTCCAAAATTTTAAAATCGTTTTTTAGGATAATGTTTTGGATTATCTATGGTCAGTCTTGAGCTGCTCAGGAAGAAACAATATGCAATTTGCCGTAAAATAAATTTCTGTACATAATTTCACACTGAGTTTTGGAATTAGTAATAGTTGATAAGGTTTGATTTTGTTATATTTGATAGCATTATATACCAAGAAAACCAACTTAAAACAGTTATCAAACGTCAGAGCTTTTAACTCGCGAGAATCATATTGATCTTAAAAAGAAAATATGTTTGTCTGCTTTACCGGGTAGGTAAATGGTGGATACTATATACAAAGGTGTGGAGATAGATTTTTGGAAGAGAAAGGATATATTCTGAGAGGAGATACCTTAGCAGTGAATGGGGTCCAAAATCATTTCATAGAAGGGAATGAGGACAGTGGAGGGCAACGTTAAGGGTGTAATGGAAAATATGTACACATTATGGGTGACAGGTGAGGAGAGGAAAAAGGTACTTACAATCAGTTTATACCTTTAGCAATAAAACTGTCTTCTGTACGCATGTGCTTATTGTGAATTACTATTTCAAACTCTATATTTCTAATAATGAACACAAAAACAAATACGTCTTTCATCTGCACTCACTCAAATCACTCTGCCGAAGCTGTTTTATTATTGGTCCAGCTTTAACAATGCAATCGGCAAATATATTTACAGGCATGTGTATATTAAAATTATCTCTAAAACAAATGAATATATAAATATATATTATTCACTGAAAAATGCTATGTTTATAATATTATAAGTAAAACAATCTATGTACAACTTAACCTACTACCTCTACTGGCTTATTGTATGTCTGTTTATACGTTTATTTTATATATATATATATATATATATATGTGTGTAATTATCTACAACATACATATAGATGTATAGTTTGTGGCGATGATTAGTGAATCATTTGCAAAATGTTTACAATAACAACAATACCGGGTGAACCACTAACAGTAAACCCTACTTTTACCTTGTACAACTTGTTGCTTAGCAACCATTAATCAATCACTGGTTTTTTATATGAGGTATAAATTAAATCGTTCACAAAAAAATAAAAAATGTGCACCTAAAAATCAATGCTCACCGAGACAAAAAGAACACAGAACATAAATAACCATCTGAAAATAAACTCTTTCACATGAAAAAAAATGTTTCTGTCAAAAAATGCGCATTTAAGATGACCTTTTTCGTATTAACTTTGAAACATGGTATAATAGACATTTTAATATTATTATTTCCTATTTTAATTATTTGGTGGTTTTATTTTAATAATTTGGTAGAACACATTTATTTTTGGTGAGCGCTCAATCAAATATTCACTATCGAGAATAGATAGTGATCGAATATATTTAAGTTTTTTTTAAGACTCAAAATATTTTACACAGTATCACTTCTTCTGGTTTACCCAGTGCACTTATTGTACAAGTACGAGTATATAGTAGCTAGAAGGTTATTAAAAAATGAATCTAATTTAAATAGATAATATACAAACGATCGACTTGGACAAAAGGGCGACAGGCATCTGTGAGGATAAATATTTAAAAGGGGTCATCGAAAAACTAACCTAAATTAGTCTAGAGAATGTCCTGGCGGCGCGACGTTTCGATGAAATATATTAAAAAGAGATTTGAATGAAGTTGAATGAATATATTTTTAATAATAACTGCACTTAATGAAGCTTTTTAAAATGATTGCTGTAATTAACATTCATTTAAAAATTCTACTCTGTTATCTTCTTCTCGTATTGTTTTAAATCCTTCGCTGTCTCAATTTTCAGATCTCTTTCTACAAAAGACGTTAAAACGCAACACGCATCGGATTTGGTGTGGCCTTACAAGTATACTAAATTTCTTCAAAGCGGTTAAACCGTCACACGATGTCATTGGCCCGAATTCTATTAATTTTTAAATCCAGCGAAGATTTTTTAAAGATGGCATTGCTAATGATGGTGATGCAAAAATTGGAAGAATTAAATTTGTTAAACAAACAGAGAGCTTTCGCAAATCATCGGGTTTCACGATTTTCAAAAGTTTGCTTATTGTTTTAGTTAACATTAGTCAGTTTTAAAAAAGTCTTAAAGACCGAAACGAAAGATGTACTTTTTGCTATCATTCGGGAAATGATTTCTAGAAGCATGCATTTTTTGTTTAAAATAACTTTGCGAGCACAACGAGTTGTGTCTATAATACGATCATGCCCATAAGCATAGCCTTACATGTTTTTTAAAGGGATCGGCTTAAAATTCCGTATATGAAATTCCCAATATTAGCAATATCCCCTATTTTTTTAAAATCTCGTATTTCTTTTTATCGTATTGTTTGTTTTATTTTATTATTTCTGGTTAATATTTACCTTTTTAGATATTTTTTGTTCTTTTTACTTGTAGATATTGCAAAAATATTCGAAATTTAGAAATATGGGAAGTCTTTACCCACCCTATTTTGAAAACATATTTATATATGTATATATATATATATATAATAAAATAATATTTTATTTTACGTATATAAAGCTTGTTTGAAATAAAAAAATAAACTATAAACAATAATATTATTTAATGTTTTCCCATATTAGTAAGATCAAAATAGCTATATCTTTGTAATATACAATACAGTACGCAAAAATCATTTTTAGATTCCTGATTTTTCAAAATTGTCGATCTGCCTATATTGTCATTTTCGGCTTTTTGTCCATGTCGGTATTCAGGATGGTATCCATATATTTAAAAGTAATCATCATAGGCTTACCCACGCCGTAATACTATATACAATTATACATAAATTATACCGCTACATATGCTATATATGTAAATATAAATATACGTACAAAGTTTTCTAGACCTACATACATCATACATATAAAAACGTCAATTAAGCCACTTGAGGCAGTACTAATACTCAGTAAGTTCATAGCTGGTATCATGTCAAAAACGTTGATACTCAATTAAATGTGAGTTTGCAAAAAAACGGCTAAATATTAAAGTTTACCAGAGTCATTCATATCAGTGCACAGTAAAGGTGTTGTTATTTATATAAACCAAATTATATTATCTTAAGATATAATGTTATCGCTTATTTACTGATTGGAAATACTTACCTACGCACATTGGAGTTTTATTTCATTTTTGCTATGCATGTATTGTTTAAATATACTCTGGCAATGGTCACGGTCAGTTCACGGCAACACTTGTAATTTAATTCAGGCTATAGTATATTACTATGACGCCAGAGACATAAGTTTAGTTCGATATAGCTTTATTTCTTAATGATGTAATTATTCCCACATGTTTTTCATAAATTATTGAGATATTTCTTGGATATAATTATTTAAAACAAAATGAAAATGTAAACAAATTAAAACTCATATGGAAACATATATTATAACATAAATATAAAGACCGGATGTTTATTAAAAGCCATATATTTTCTGAAACGTTAGGGGAACATTTTAAGTATACAGAAATAAAAATTTAGGTTTATTTCGATTAAAAAAACATGTTAAGGCAATATTTTTCATATTTTTACATTTTTAAATGCTTATTACATCGTTAGGTTAATGAACAAATATTCCAATCGATTTAACTTTACAATAGAATTGTCTTTAAACTTTTTATGAAGAAACTATACAAAAAATATGATACAAATTACTTGGGAAATAAAAATAAAAATCAGTACTTAATTAATCATATTATTGATGTTATATTAGCGTGATTACCGTTTAAAAGACAATGAACGATCTCTAAACAGGCTTTTACACACGTGTTTGTTTTTTGTCTTCAAAATGCATTTTTTAAAACAATAGACTTCAAAATAAATATGGTATTTATAAATTAAAGTGTTTACTTATTTCATTTTTAAAGTGCTTTACATTAAATTTACTATATTGCCAATTAAAAGTCACTCTACTTTATTACAAAGTGATATTAATAATTAACAGGATCGGAAATTGCGTTGAATTGGAAAATTCTTCGATATCAGTAAGTACACAATGTTTTGTTTATTCCTTATTATTTTTCTAATTCAATTCAATTTCGACTTACATAATTTTTTTTTAGATATTACTGCAAGTGACGTTGTACATTTAACAATATTTCATTTCATTTATTGAAATATATACATAACAATACTAAATAATAATATATAAGTAGAGTACTACATATTAAGATTTAAATCAAGGAACATACTTATCAAGATAAATATTCGAAAAAATTAGGATACATACGAGTAGTAATCCAATAGTAAATCTATATACGTAAACAATCCAATAACATCTAAAAAAAATAATTGAAAAAGAAGACATTACACATTAGAAAAAAAATCAAGGAACAGAAAAGTATAAAAGACAACAAAAGTTGCTTCCCAAAAAACAAGTATAAAATAAGCAATCCATTTCCTTGATAGATACAATCCTCAAGACGTGCTTACGCGCGCATTTTATTTTATTTTTTATAAAAAAAAAATAGGAAAAAATTCCTGAAGATAATACACACCACTAAATATAGTGAGAATACACTGGCGGACTGTGACTTTTTGTCAGGATTTGTTAGCCTGTGTATTACTCTCACGATTTTTCCTGGTGTTAAGTATCTTGAGAAGAAATCACAGTCGGACATTATTCTCAGGATTTTATGTGAGAATATCACTCAATTTCCTGACATTAAGTCTCATTATTTAAAAAACAAAAAAACAACAACATACACGGTGATGATAATGCACACCAGAATAACAAGTTAAAGCAAAATTTTGAATATTACAGCTTATCGACCATTTTCCAGATCTAATAGAGCTCTAACTGTCCTGTAATTACTATTGTTTGCGAAAATAAAATTTATTAGATAATATAATTGAGCTTTAATAGACCGTACATTACTTTTGTTTTAGCAATACAATTTGCTAAGCTCTAATGGAGCTTTGATCTGCCGGTTTCTGCTTTTTAGAAATTTAAATTTGCTATCCTGTAATCTAGCTTTAATGGACCGGACATTACTTAAATTATTTTAAAAAGTAAACACCGATTTTTCATATAATTCGCTAAAACATTTTATTGCTATGTATAATAATATATATATTATTAGATATTATAGATTAGATAGATATTATAGATTTCACAGAGCGCGATTATATATATATATATAATCGCGCTCTGTAAATTATCATTTTTAATAATAAAAAAAAATGAATTATATATAAAGAATATATTAAACCAAAACATGTAGTCTCCGTGGGTAATAAAAAATTTATTTTTATTTTTTAACTTTAATGGACCTTTAACTAAGCTATGGAAATGTCGCTTAAAGGTACAACAAGCTATCAAATATCGCCATTTTGTGCTTTAATTGAGCTGCGACACATCCTTTAAAAATAAGCTGTAACAAACCGTTTGTAGCATCAGAACAGAATAAAATGTTACTTGGGCAATCGCCCATGAAAAGTGCATAATTTATGGAAGTAGACGGACGTCTCCTAACACTGTTCTGTAATCTTTATTTATTTTTAATATTGTCAAACAGGATCTATAGTCATAGTACTTTAAAATAGAGCACCAAAATATTAAATCTGAGTGCATTCAAATATGGTCGAATCTTTTAAATTTAAAATTAAATCTTAGACAGGCATTAAAGTTTACCTTTAGCTTTCCACGTAGCTTAAGGAAGTGAGCACCAGTATCACCTTAAGTTATGAATGGTATTAAGAGGTTCTTGACTAACCTAAGACAAAGATTTTGAGGAATAATATTACCTAGTTTCCAAAGTTGTCTTAGCGCTGCATACACCTTCCCACAAATTGAACTAAGGATTTTTAACCTTAGTAAAAAGGAAGAATTTTCACATCACCCATTTGAATAGACGATTATGATAGCCTGTGTCTTAGAAGCATTCAATCTTAATCCTTTATCTTCTGAACATGACCATGACCATCTGTGATCGATCACTTAAATAAGAATGTATAAGATTGGTTTAGTAGTGGGAAAAATATAATATTTACGATGTTTTAAACACAACTAGCCAATCCATTCCATGGTGAATTCAATTTTAACGTACCTCTGACAACGCCATTTATATTATACAAATGTAATAGATAGATATTAAAATTGTTGTACTAAAACTATAAAAACGTTTTTAAAATATTCGTTTTACGTGTTAGTTTTAACGGTTTTTTGCCTTTTTAGGTCAACAACATCCGGTTTCTAATTATAACTAAATCGTAATAGTTTGTATATTGCATGGATGATCATAGATCGTATTTATACAATATACAAACCCAAGGGATCTCTATGCAGCAGGTTTCACTATAATTATTGGGTTTATCTTTTATTTTATATAACAGCATATATACAGAGTATCCCATAAGTCGAATGACAAAATAAAGAGATAATACAGAGAATAGAAAAACTATCAAAATATAAATATACCCAAATTTAATTATATGGGAAATATGGCCATTTTATTTTAATACGCGAACGTTCTAAAACAGTAATATTGTCACTTAATTTTGTAAATTTTTTTAACGAAATAAGCTAAAAAAAAAATTAATATGTTTTAAAAATCTTATATTTTATAATTATATAAAAGTAAAAAAATATATATAAAATTAAAAAAATGGAAATTAAAAAAATATATATATTAAAAAAATATATATATTTTTTTAAGATTTTATTTTAAAATATGTATTTCTCTATTGTTTTCTTTAGAAAACCTACAAATTTTTGAGACGATCCAGGAAAAATAATATTATGAGTCTTTAAAGCATAACATAACCAAACCAAACTTGGTAATTTGTGGCTTTGCAGATTTAATATATATATATATTACAAGATGAGATGAAAGTTGTATATATATGATTTTTTGGCGGCGTAAAATAGACCCCAAAACATTTTCAGTACACAACAACAATCATGTGCTGCGCAAGCGCAGCTATGACCTTTTTCAATAAAAACACAAAGTGAAGAAGATAGAAAAAATATTTTCGGAGATTTTTACAAGGTATTTGCCTGTCACCTTTTTTTATATAGTTTTGAGAATTTTTAATAAATATATAACTGTTGTGAGCTAATTTTAATATTATTATTTAATTTTATTATTATAACCCGAGTTAGATTAGAATTATTTTAATTTCTCGAACTTATCTTGATAATAACTGATTCCGAGCTAGGTTTGAACTAAACATTGATTTCTCGGATTTCTCTTGATAATAATTCGATAATAAATCGGATTTTCAATTTTTCTAGTTAGCTAGAGTTCGTTAATACGAGCAGACATAATATTTTCTGTAGAAGTTTTTTGCATATTTCGGCCTTTTTCACAGTCGACACATTGTATTATAACCATTTAAAACCATTTATCGATTGCAAACCTACGCTTTTATATACGTTACAATAACAATATACTTATAAGATGATTTTAAATGTTTTAATAATTTGCGCCGCACACATCATTTATATTAAATAAAAATAGATTCATATGTAAATAATATAATATAATCTATATATATATACAATGTACATATATTGCAAGTTGAAACAATATGCGTCTATAGCTCTCTCTCTTTCATCAGCTGGAAATCAAAAGAGAATATCGCATGCATTTTTTAATATATATATATATATATATATATATTCACGGTTTTTGGTGGTCATTCAAGTTCTTTACTTGTGTGTGTGTGAATATTTGCCGGCTGCATTTGGTTTAACTGTTGAACAAAAAACAATTTACGCAGAGTGATTTAAATCGTTGTAGAGAAAAGGCGTTGTTTTGTATACATAAAAGTGCATATATAAACATCGCAATAAACAGTTTACCGGTGCGCAGTATTTTTAAGTTTTATTTTATTTTTTAACGCTTTTGTGTTATTTGTATTTATTTAACACCTTATTTATAGTGAATAAATTTATTATTATTTTTTTAAATATATTAATTGAAACTCTTATTTCAGAGTCCACAATCATGCTGGAATACGTCTTATTGTTGATCGGAATTGCGCTGATCTCGTATGGAATATTTAAATGGGGTACTCGGAACTACGATTATTTTCTAAACAGAGGCGTCAAGTTCATTAAACCCAACTTTCTGCTGGGAACAACTGGTGGCTTCCTATTCAGGATGTACAGTGTACATGAATTCTCAGACTTTATGTATCATTCCTTTCCTAATGAAAAGTATACAATCATATCATACATAAATAATATTATAATTTTAAGAATCATTTCTGTTTTAGAATCATCGGACTTTTTGACTTTCGAAAACCTTATCTGATGGTGCGCGACCCAGAAACTGTGAAGCAACTAGCAGTGAAAGAGTTTGATCACTTCGAAGATCACCGTTCGTTCTTTGCAGACTGCGATGTGTTATTTGGCAACAGTTTATTCAGTATGAAAGGAAAAAGGTGGCGTGAGATGCGCTCAACTTTAAGTCCTGCCTTCACGGGCAGTAAGATGCGTCAAATGTTTGAGTTGGTATCCGAGTGTGGTGATGAAATGAGTAAGTTTTTAATAAAAGAAGCAGTTGCCGGTAAAGATCTGAACTATGATATGAAGGACATTTTCTCAAAGTACACAAATGACGTGATCGCCTCTGCGGCGTTTGGTATAAAAGTCAACTCGTTTGAGAATCCTGAGAATGAATTCTATCTCAACGGAAAGCGCTTTTTAAAGTTCACGTCACCGTTGGGGATTCTTAAGATGATTATCTTTCACATTGCTCCAAATGTTTGTAAATCAATGGGGTTACAGTTTTTCGACACAACAATAACGAGATTCTTTCAAAAGATGGTTGTTGAAACTATAAAAGTTCGTGAGGAACAGGGCATATTACGGCCAGACATGATAAACATATTAATGCAAGTGAAAAAAGACACTCTTCAAATGCAGAATGATACCGAAGAAAAGACGGACAAAGGATTCGCTACCGAACAGAAGTCCAATATTGGTAAAAAAGTTATCAAGACAGACTGGAGCGAAGACGAACTCGTAGCACAATGTTTCCTGTTCTTCCTGGGCGGTTTTGATACTAGCTCCAATACCCTTTCGTTCACCGCTTACGAGCTAGCCGTGAATTTGGATGTCCAGGAGAGGCTTTACGAAGAAGTGTTAGCTACACACAGGACTCTCGACGGAAAACCGTTGGCCTACGATAGTTTGCAAAAAATGAAGTACTTAGACATGGTTGTATCGGAATCACTTCGAAAATGGCCAGGAGCACCGTTGACTGATCGCTTGTGCGTCAAAGATTATCCATATGAAGACGAATATGTCAAGTTTACTATTGAAAAGGGTGTTCCATTCTGGATCCCGATAATATCGTTCCACTATGATCCAACATATTTCCCACATCCTCAAAAATTTGATCCCGAGCGTTTTAGTGAAACGAACAAAGATAAAATTGTTCCTGGTACATATATTCCATTCGGAGTAGGACCAAGAAATTGCATTGGTAATCTATAAATTATTTACCTTTGTATGATATTATTGTTTCAATAATTAAATAACGGTTTGTTATAGGCTCTCGTTTCGCTCTGATGGAAGTAAAGGCGGCAATTTACTATCTACTGCTAAACTTTAAGTTCGAACCGAACTCTAAGACACAGATTCCGCTTAAACTTGCTAGAAATCCAGGAGGAATGATTACTGAGAAGGGTTTTCATTTGGAACTGAAGCGCCGAATTTAATACTATTTTTTCTTACTTACCTACATTTTTATCACATATATAACTATCTCGATAACTACATTAAAACAATAATAATAAATATAAATACTAATATATAAATACTTATACTAATGTATTATTATTAATATTTGAAAAAAACATTTGGAATTAGTTTAGTAAACCCGTAGCAATTAGTAGTAGTAGTAGGTATATTTCTCTCTCAGATTTATTTTTCATCCCTTGTGGGAAATTGGTCTGCTCTACTATAAAATCAGTATGGAAGCGTTTTTCGCTCGAGCACAATGAAGCAAATTTGTGTATTCAGAAAATAGAACGAAAATAGAACGACGCGGCTGCGACGAGCGGAAATGAGAGCCAATCATCTTCAAAACTCTTTGTTAGAACAATTAAGAAACTATTTAGTATTATTATTATATTAATCTAAATTAAATAAGCAAGAGAACTCCACTACTGTCGAGACACGATTGTACGACAATTGCCCATAAAAATAGCTTGAATAAAAATGTATGGCCGATAAATAGTCGGAGAGGAGTAGAGAACCCTTTTAAATGAATTTTGAATGGACATTTCAATGACAATTTATAGATAAAATCCCATTTTCTAAGCTTCTACTATACTCCTTTTCGTTCCCTGGTAAATAGCTAGTCTTTTACAAGTTTTGTGATATTATTTTGCATTTTTTTGTGGGGGTACTTATGAAAATTTCAGCTAATATCACGTGAATAAATTTTGCCCAAATATCTTGGCAGTTATTTCGATAAAATGTACAATTTGAAGATTTTAGAAAAAAAGAAAATGAAAAAATTTGGTATAAAAAATACGAATGTAAAAAATGTTTTTATTTATATTCACTAAGATAATTTAAATTATTTATTAAATTTAAAACAAAAAATTGTTATTCTTAAAAAATATATAATGTCAAAAATTTTATGCGATATTTGAAAAAAAAACAGTAAATCCAGTAGTGGCCGGTTTGTAATGTTTTGCAAGAGATATGATACAGAATGTCATTTTTGTATATCTTTTAATTCAGTGGGTCAGATCCCCCTCCCCAAAAAAATCATAAAAACATAGTTATTTTAACCTCGATTATAATTATTTTAATTTGATACTCAACACATTACGCTCCAAAATATTCTTTATTCTTGAAAAAAAATATTATTTTAAAAAAATCATAAAATCCGTTTTTTATTTTTATTTTTAACACCACAATTTTTGAATTCCGGGATTTTGAAATCCTGTAGTGAAAGTCTGTAAGACCGATCAAATCGAATCGAGTCGAATCGAGTGACTTTTCGTACGCCAGTCAAAAATATCTTTAGCATGTGTGAAAACAAAAATTAACGGGCGTATGAAATCTCACTCGATTCGACTCGATTCGTCTCGATTGTTCTTGCAGACTTCGACTACTGGATTATGCAGTCCGGGATTATGGGTGTTTGTGCAGTTTAGTGCCTGGGGAATGTTTCTCTCCTCCCCTCTCATATTTGGTAAATAATTAGAAAAAATATTTCGGAGCGTTCCTGCAAGTGTGGTATTAAATTAAAAGTATTTAAAATATCTATAATTAAAAAAAGAGAAATTTAAAAAACCTTTAATTTGATACCAAACACATGTTTTTGTTAAAAAATGAAGAGTGCTGAGCTTGCGCAGCACATGATTGTTCTTGTGTACTGAAAATGTTATGATGTCTATTTCATTTTGCCTTCCAAGATTATGAAATCCAAAATTTTTTATATTATGGGATTATGATATTTGTAATATTTATATTCTGTTTTGGAATTTTTACAAAATATCGATATGAAACACGGCTATACGTAAAAAGGCTGAACTCTGATATAAGGGCTTCTGCCCGATTTCAACCAAATTCGCAGGGAATGTTAAGAATGAGTTAGGGGGGGTTTTAAGTTTATATGAAAAACCCGTATTTGGGAGAAAAATCCCTTTTTTATTTTTGTTATAATACATATTATTTTAATAAAAAATAACTGCATCATTATATTTTAGATTTTTTAGTTTTTTGCTATCATTATGCTTGAATGGTGGCAAAAAACGAGTGAAAGACTAGCAAAAACTGTGGAATATCATCTAGCAAAGACTGTAATATATCATAAACACATCTAAATTTTTTAGATTTTTGTTTTTGAAATGTAATGATGCAGTTATTTTCTATTAAAATAATATGTTTTAAAACAAAAATAAAAGGGACATTTTCCCCAAATATGGGACTTTCATACAAACCTAAAACCCCCTATCTACCATTTGGGGCCGCGCGCCGAAAACCTCCAAACAAACGTTGTTAGGGGGACTTCCTTATACCTCCCCTGAAAATTTAGGGATGATTGGGGAAAAGTTCTTTTATCAAAGTATTGCCAATGGTTGGCTTGCAAATTGCGATTTTTAACTACAAAAACTACAAATTTTGGGCTCACGAACGTATATTTGAATTATAAAATGCTCGCAAAATATTTTTTGTGTGCCAATTGTATATATTTGTTTACAGTAAAACAATATAATAAGTGAATATTCAATTAAATACATAGTGCAAGTAAATATATAATTATATAAACATATTTTTACCTGTTATTATCGGTTATTATAACAATTCAAGATCTCACAATTAACGCACTCTTACGTCAGTGAGTGGCCCAATCAAGAAATATAAAAAAATATTAAAAAAACGCCAGTTTTCAGTTTTGCTTCCTTATCTTTTTCCTCTAACTTTTTTTTGCGCCAACCCCCTTATCATACCCTTTTTGGGGGCATTTAAGTTTGTATGAAAATTATTTATTTGAAGAAATAAAAAAATAAATTCATAGGTTTGAATATTTTTTTTTAAAAAAAACAACTACATAATTACATTTTACCCCAAATTTGGAATTCGCATGTTTAGCTTTTAGGGGAATCCCTTATTTTTATATGGGTAAACTTCACTTTTACTCCAAAAAATATGTTGGGCATGGTTAATTATTGTTTTTTTTAGTAAATAACGTTAAAAGAATTTAATTTACAAAGCGGAAAGAAAAGTAATAGATTGCAAAAAAACAAACAAAAAAACAAGAATGCCTATATTTTTAAGTATTCCGCTATACAAAACAGGTTTGTCGAACGAAATTTAAAAAAATATTATATATTATAATAATAGGTTTTATACTTTTTCTTAAAATTTTCAAGAAAATGTGTGCAAAAGTGCCAAGTTTCGTTTGATTGACGAATAGCAGCTGCATTTTCGACCGGGTAGTTTTGCAGACTGTGTAGACTCGAGTAGAGTGATTTTAGTGTAGACTGTATAATTGAATGTGGAACACGACATTTGACATTTTATTTCAATTTCGTATTTGGAAAATTTAGAATTTTGAAGTTTATAATTTATTTTAAACATTACATTATAGATTATACAATATACACACGAACACAAAAGATAAAATATAAGTTACACGTTACACCACATTTTACAAAATTTAAAGTCTAATCTAATGTTGTAAAATGTTCTCGTTGCATTCTCATAATCAAGTAAGTAATAATGTAATAATTAATTATATTACGATCATTTTTTTTAATATAAAATATTTTTTCAGCAATTTATTTTTCATTTAAGTCAAATAACACCTCGACGCCACAATGTTAATTTAAAAAAATCAACGCATACGAAATTGCAACATTCTAAAATTCTTAACAATGACAGTATATTAAAACAAGTAAACGGTAGTGAATTTTGTAAGAATAGTTTTGACGAAACTCTTAACAATTGCAAGTTATTGCAAAATAATCCATTAAGTGGGTTAAAAATTGAGGAAGTTATTCAAGTAAAGCATCCTTTATTATTGAAAAAAGAAGCACATATACAATTAAAATTAAAAAAATCACCATGGAACATTGAGTACTCCTCAAAAGAAACATTTAAACAAAACAAGGAAGAAACATCAGGATACAATATAATTTCCTTGCAGTTACCTCCACTACAAACTGCTTTAGAAAGTCTTTATAAATCAAGCAATAATGGGTATTTTAATTGTTTATATATCTTGAAAAAAAATATAAGGTGTTTGTTGTTGTTGTTGTAGACATTTGCAATTCCGACACTTCAGAACTCACCGAGCAATTGAAGCACAGTTAAAAAGAAACCCGTCATTTGTGTCCAGACTTAGAGATGTATTTGGTATGTTTAGCATAACGCAATATAAACAAAATATTATTATAATTTTTAATTTTTAACTATAGCTTCAGGATCAAACGATAAATACGATACACCTAGTGGTTCAACTCACCAGCATAGCGAAGCTTTAAATAAGCTTCTTCAGCAAGCCGATAATGGACTTTTAAAAGATGATAGTGTAAGTTAAAAAAATATAATAATAGTTAGCCTAATATTATATTATTTTATTTCTGATTATATAGAAAAAAAATATAAAAGTAGCTTTTGCGGAAGGTTATATGGCTGCAAACACAACAGAGGGTTCTCAAAAAAGTGGACGCGCAATGAAATACTTAAAGGTAAATATTGTCAAAAAATTACAAATTACATTGGATGGCTTTCTATTCGAATGTCTAGATAACTTTATTTAAGCACATTCAACTAAAAATCCTCCAAATACCAATAATACTATTTCTTTAAAATATTTTAGGTTTTTCAGCAATTGCTAATTATTGTCGTCTTCATGGGTATACTTGTGAGTCTATTTTCATCTACAAATGGTTCAATGTTTAGGTAATAACTTAAAGTTAAAAATCCAACTTTCTGGTGAAAACTTACTATTCATTGAATGACGCGAAGATGTTTCAAGATTTCCTCTCTATATTTTAAGAATTTCTGAGAGTGTGAAATTAAAAATTAAATTTGTTTTCAGTGGATTTATTTATATGACATAAGAAAAAAAATAATGAGTAACTTAAAATTCTAAATTTTAATATTTGTCCAAAGAAAAGTAAGTTTTCATCCAAAGACGGGGCCCTACAATATAATAATACATACAAGAATAACAAAAAAAAAACAATTAGGATACAAATGGGTCCCCAAGTTGAAGTTGATCCAGAAGATATAAGCATTACCTTTAATGACGTTAAAGGTTGTGATGAAGCCAAACAAGAACTTAAGGAAGTAGTTGAATTTTTGAAGAATCCTGATAAATTTTCAAATCTTGGTGGAAAATTACCAAAAGGCGTACTTTTAGTTGGTCCTCCTGGAACCGGTAAAACCTTACTAGCTAGAGCAGTTGCTGGTGAGGCTGGAGTTCCATTTTTTCATGCTGCAGGTCCGGAATTTGATGAAGTGTTGGTTGGGCAAGGTGCACGACGCGTACGCGATCTATTTAAAGCAGCAAAAGATCGTGCACCATGTGTTATATTTATCGATGAAATCGATTCAGTTGGTGCCAAACGCACAAATTCTGTATTACATCCATACGCTAATCAAACCATCAACCAACTTTTATCAGAAATGGATGGTTTCCATCAAAACGAAGGTGTTATTGTACTGGGTGCAACCAATCGGCGTGATGATCTTGACGCAGCTCTTTTAAGACCAGGTAGATTTGATGTTGAAGTTGTAGTTCCAACGCCTGATTACGTAGGACGGCAGGAAATATTGACACTATATCTCGAAAAGATTCTTCACCGAGATGTTGATATTCAATTACTTGCAAGAGGTACAACTGGTTTTACTGGCGCCGACTTAGAAAACATGGTGAATCAAGCAGCCCTAAGAGCTGCTATTGATGGTGCAGATGTAGTGTCTATGAAACACCTAGAAAAGGCTAGAGACAAAGTGTTGATGGGTCCGGAGCGCAAAGCTCGTTTACCTGATGAAGAAGCTAACAAAATTACGGCTTATCATGAAGGCGGCCATGCAATTGTGGCATATTATACCAAAGAGTCTCACCCTTTACACAAAGTAACGATTATGCCGCGTGGTCCATCTTTGGGACACACTGCCTACATTCCCGAAAAAGAAAGATATCACGTAACAAAGCAACAGTTATTGGCAATGATGGATACAATGATGGGTGGGCGTGCAGCGGAAGAATTAATTTTTGGTCCTGATAAAATTACTTCAGGTAAAATTTGTATTTAAAAAAAAACACACATAATTTATAACTGTATAACTAGGTGCAAGTAGCGATTTAAAGCAAGCCACATCAATAGCCCAGCACATGGTAAAGGATTGGGGAATGTCAGAAAAAGTAGGCCTACGTACTATAGAAGGCCCAAAAGGTTTAATGGCAAGTGAAACACTAGGTCCAAACACGATAGAAGCCGTATGTATTTATTAAATTCAATACTTGTATTTTATTTAATTTTTTTAATTTTATTTAGGTGGATGGTGAAATAAAAAGAATTTTGTCCGATAGTTATGAAAGAGCTAAACTAATTTTAAAAACACATGCAAAAGAACATAAAGCAATTGCGGAAGCGTTGCTAAAATATGAAACACTTGATGCTGAAGACATAAAAGCTATTATGTCGGGAGAAAAAAAACCAGTTGATACTATCAAATAATATTTGTTAAACAATATATGATTTTTTCGTTATTAAATAACTTCAAATAAACGCTATTTTATTATTTTATCATATATAATCTCTAAATGATCTGTATTAGCATATTAGCACAATAATACTTCGAAAATGTACATTTAATTTATTTCCTAATAAATATATATTTATTTGTACATGTACATATATTTAAGGATTTATTAAATTCAATTTTGTTTGTATAAGACGGGTTAATTTTGCATACAAAAATTAATCCAAATCCAGACTCGGGGTAAACTAAATAAAGATAGCACTAAATTACGGTTTTACTCACAATATTGTAGACAACCATAATATTAATTAATCTTGCTATTTTATATGTATAAATATATTAATAATTAATATAACCCCCGTTCATAACAACACCTCGTAGCAAAATTTTAAACCCCCTACAACATTACGTAATGTGGTCCATTATGTACGATTTTCACCATTACCTAATTTAAAACCGTTTTCATATCTTTTTTTAATTTTAAAGCCAAAATACATCACACATAACTCAAATTTAAATATACATGTTTTTCACAAAACAAAATAATGTAGATTTGTGTCTCAATAAATAATGATGTACTGATAATGTAAATTCTATTTTGCTTGGCTATGATTATCTTTTCCCTTTCACACCCCTCACATATATTTAAATTTTTCAATTTCTTATTAAGTAGTTTTTTTAATTATTACTACGACTTTTTAATCTGGCAGTGGGGGAGAAATTTTCCACTTACTAAAATATGTATATATGCGTAATATTATTAAACCATCTTTAACACACATAAATTTATATTTAGAAATGAATTTAATGTAGCTAAGAAACACAACATTTATCTGTGATCTTTGTTGTTTGAAAGAAATATTTCCATTTATTTATTTTTTTTATTTAAAAAAGAATTTAATTTACATAATAAACTTTAGTAGTTATTGACATTTTGTTGAGATCTTTGTAGTTTCAGCTTCCTTTCCAAGTCCTTGTCGATAACCAAATCATTTAATTTAACAAATTCCTTATTATTACAACCTACGATTGGACACCTAAAAATGAATAAAACGTGAAAACATCATTCAATCAAAATAATTAGATAAAAAAACCATCAACATCATAATAATTAAATACATGTAGTTAATAATATTGTATTATTACAAACTAAAAAAGTATATTTTTGAATACCAAAAAAAATATTTGTTTATATATCGTCAGTTCAAAAATTAAAAATAATTAAGGAGCACATTTTAAATGCAGAGAACATTAAATGTGGTTTAAAAATTATAGCATTCGGTAAATGGTGTCAAGAAATTATGAATTAGATATAACTATAAAACAGTTTCTACTTCAAAACTTCCATCTCTACATAGACGATATATGTCATCATAAGCAATCACATTATTGGAACTAAATAATTGCAATTGTTAAGTGGAATAACTATACATATAGAATCCGTGAAATTAAGACACTTTTGTGCTTTATTTTCATAATAAGTTTTACCTTTGAATCGAAGTTTTAATATTTTTAGACAAAGAAAATGAAAAGAACCTTTTATTATTAATATAATATAGAAATTACTTTATCATACCTTAGACGATAATTAATTTTCAGTGACGACTCCACACTGTTTTTTCCATAAATATGACCGCATATTTTATTTCTAACGGGATTTGTGAGCTGTTGTTTTGTTATTGGGTCAATATCTCCAATTGTTTCTGTCATTTCCATTTCGCCAGAAATTACAACTTCCCTCTCATGGGCATCTTTAAGAATATAAATAATTAAACTAATTTCATATTATAAAAACTATTAAATATACCGTTATTTTCTTCTCGATTTTGAAAATTTTGAATGCTTTTTTCAAAATCTTTATAGCGGCCACATTGTTTAGGATAACTAGAAATATTTTGTTTTTTCGATAGGTAAACCTAAAAAAAAGAAAAAAATTATAAATTTTTAATGTAAAATATAATGCAACTGTTTTAATAATTCATATTAGTTAGAAAAAAAAACTTCCCCAAAAAAATATTTATTCTATGCTTTATTTCGTTTATGAATTTGAAGACAACCTTTACTTTTCTACTTCTTCTCATTGTAATATTTGTAATCGCCAGTGCACACTTTAAGATATCAGCATCATGAAAGATATTTATGCCGTCTTCTTATCTTGTCTAGCGGTCATATCTCGGAAAGATGTGACAAGGATGCCTTCTTGCGCCCTTGTGTATAAGGTCTACTGGTCGCGGAGTTCAATTGGTCATGTATGACACTTTGAATATGCTTGCTCATTACAAAGATGCTGACCTAATGCTGCAGAAACCATAAACTTCTACAAGCCAAGTCGACCTTGCAATGCTTAACGACGCTTAACATGATCTACAGTTCCACAGTCCACACAGTTATAAAAAGAAACGAATCTTAGAATTTTAACGGGTGAATATTATGTGAGAGCCAAAATAAATATTTGAGTTCCAAATATTGCGTCCCAAAAAATACAATTGAAATCCAAATTAAATAAATGAGTGCCAAAAAAAATATTTGATAACTTTTAAAAAAAATAGAGTTTTCTGA
>JAAAKO020051840.1:0-11019 GCA_010015015.2 Bolitophila cinerea
AAGTTAAAGAGCATACCGTCAAAAAATGCCGTTATCTTATATTAACGTCTTACTGGGTTTCTTTAAGAATACCCAAAACCAGTGTGAGAATTGTCCGTTTTTCATAACCCAGCACTTTCTGAGTGATATCGAATTCCAAATGCGAGTTCCGGTCCTGTGAAAGTGAATTTTCTTTACCGGTTTTACCCAGAACATCTGCTTAGTCATTTACTGGGATTCCTGAATGACAAGAAGCCCAAATTAAGCTTACAGAGAACCAGAGTGTTAGCTCCTGAAGCTTTTTCCAGCAGTTAAGTACTAATCCCGAAGTGATTCTGGATGAACTTAACGGTTACCGCTCTTAAAGCTGCTTGGCCGTCTGAGCAAATGTCCGATTTCAGGACGAGGATTGCATACTCCGTCAAACCGAACGTGGGTACGTAGAACCAAACGCACTTTTACGTACATTTTCACGGTCTTCTGCTGTTCATGTTCATGTATGAACGTATATGATCGATCCTCTAGGGCTGTACTTTATCGTACTTGGTGGACTGATCTAGTACGTTCGTTCTTTGTCGTGTACGGAGGAACGTATTTTTTTATTTATATAGAGTTTTTCATTTTCATACGCAATTAAAACAATAGACGTAATAATTCATCATATATTTAAATAATGTTCAAAAATGGTTATAATTCACTAATATGTTTTCCAGTAAGTTTTTTTAACGCGTAATTTAAAAAAATATTATTT
The DNA here is from genome assembly GCA_010015015.2 of Bolitophila cinerea. NCBI lineage: Eukaryota > Metazoa > Arthropoda > Insecta > Diptera > Mycetophilidae > Bolitophila > Bolitophila cinerea. The sequence goes on from JAAAKO020051840.1 coordinate 731, forward strand.
TTTTCTACAAAAGGCAAAATAATATAAATTCACTTACCATTACATCTTCATCTTCATCTTCTTATTCCTATATATAATAAAGGGTTTTTCAATAAGAACTTGAAAACTTCTTTCTTTAATATCTCGCAAACAATTTGAGATATATGAAAATTTTAATTATTGGCCTAAAGTACAATCAATGCAATTATAAATGGAACTCGACTTCGTTCATATATCCACCACGGTCTGACTCAGCCACACAATTCGACGGAAATGGCCGGTATTTTTATTCGATGTTGGCACTTAGGTCCTCTAACGTAGCTGGCTAGTAGGCATATACCATCGATTTAACGTTAGCCTTACAGAATAAAGTCTAGAGGTGGTAAATCACAAGCTCTCGGTGGCCAATCGACATAACCTTTTCTCGATATAACATGTTCACCGAACTTGTACTTCAATAAGTCGATTGTATCTCCCGCTGTGTGGAATTTGGCAAACCACATATCACTGATGTCCATCTGATAGAATTGATTTAAAAAATAACGCTACAACATGTCTCTGTAGCGTTCACCATTGACTGTAATTTTCATCAGCGAAGAAAAATGGCACAATGAAGCCACCGGCATGGAAACCGCACAAAACAGTCACTTTTCGTGGATTACGTGATGTTTCATGAAACACGGGAACATTCAACAGTGAAAATGTTGACTCGAATTTTCTTACAAAGTTGTGAACTGATTGTCTACTCGGGAGAGAATGACGACCCAAAATTGGCGTAAGCGATCTTAAAGTTCCAATCACCGACCCGGAATTTTCGTAGTTATTTTTAATTACTTGTAAACGTTCTTCGTTAGTGAGTCTTTGCATGATGAAAATGTTTGAATTGAACTACGGAGTGTTTTGACAGTGACAACGCACTAATTGATTGAAGGGTGCGTTCAAAATTAGAAATCAAAAAGTCAAGTTGCTATTGAAAAACCTTTTATATATTACAAGCACACGCTGTGCAATGTGCATTGTGCATACTCGCTCAATGTGTTATGTACTGAATGGTAAATGGCTGCTGATGGCACCGCTTCTCGTTTGACGTTTATCAAAGAAGCCAACAAGTGTGGATACATGCACGTAAAGTCTGCAAAAGTGGGGACCAAAAGTTGTTATTGTATGAAGTAGTCGCCTAGCCACGTAAAAGTACTTATAAAAATAAGCGGTCGTAAATGCACGTAAAAGTCTATCGGTTCGCTGGAATCAAAAGCGTGTTTGACGGGACACTTCTGTCTGAAAGACTGAAGCGTATCCCCCGAGGGACATAAACATATTTAATTTTTGGGAGCCATACCAGCCTCTGACAAAACAGTTTGGAGAGATCGGAATGTTGGTATGACGTAATCAGACGGCATTCCAAACTCCGACTTTGTAGATATGGTCTCGCTACAGATAGAGGCGAACGTGACCTGTACGTAATAACTTCCAACATTCATTAAGAGATAGTCTTTGCGCCGCCGCACCGCATTATAGGCTTACGCTTTAATAAAGAAGTGGAGTGAAGTGATTAAAAAGCACTTCCAGATGTCGGAGTTGTTTTCATAGTACTTGAGATGTCGATTCAAACAAGCCATCGAAACTTTTCGAGTTGTCACGAGTTGTCTCGAGTTGTATTACTATTTTATTTGTTTGATGTTTCTCTTCGGTCAAATTGGCGTTGGACAACTCCAAATCCACATTTTGGTTGTTTTCGGAGTGTCTTCGTAGTAAGTTAAGCATGTTGTTCTTTTAGGACAATACAATAAACCAAAAACAAAAACAGTTCACACTGGGCACGAGAACTGAGGTAATACCTAAATTTTTCAACCAATCAAATTCGTGGATTTTTCTAAATTTTGTGGATTCGGAGTTGTCCAACGCCAATTTGACCGTAGGGTTTGTTTTTTTTAATGTTTAATTTATTTTAGATGTGTTAATTTGTTTTTTTTATGTGGTCATTACTTTTAGTGTGTGTAATTTTGTTTTCACATGTGGTAATTATTTTTTTTCCTGTGCTCATGGTTTGGTGTTCAATTATATATATACAAATGTTCGATTTAATTTGATCCTTTTTAAATGAATTATAGGGATGTGTCAGTGTACGTTTATGTATTATCTACAATTTTGTGCGTAAATATTTTTAGCCAAAATATTATCGATAATATTTTAATTTTTAAATTAATATTCCTAAGGAAAGATCTACATTTGTAAAATTTAAATATGTGCGATTAATATACCAGCGCCAGCGGTTTCGGTTTGGTGTATAGTACAATGGCATCATCGAATTGATCTAGTGAGATAATAAAACGCGCTTTTTGCAAGGTTTTTAAAAAATAACAAATTCAGTATGCAACCAATAAATTATAAACATACACGTCATGCTGAAATTGCTGTAGCAAATAAGTTATTCGCACACATGTAGAAATCACAAAGGCAAATGGTAGATATTTTGTTTATAGAAATATTAATTGATTGGAGGTTATTCTCATAAGAGGAACTAAAATGTTATTATTTCATGAAAAATTCACAAAAGAATCATTTAAAAAAAATCCTGACACTATGTAAAAGCAAAAACTACTGGTAAATAAAATTCTATTTTTTGATAATTACTTTAAAAATCTACCAGGTAAAAATTGAGATGCAACAAAAACAAAAAAATACATTTCATGTTAAGCCAATTCAAAAGCAAACAAAACGTTTGTTCACAACAAAATCATTAAAAATCACCTCAATAACAACGGGACGTAACCTCCTTTCTGTACCGTATTTTTTATCTGCTCCACTCGGCCTACCAAACAAAGCATATTTTACCAGCATCGTCGTCGGCGTCGCGGCGTCGTACCCAGAGCTTGAAAGCTCGCCATCGGCTTGTTGTCTGCACTTTATTACCGTGTGTCGACGCCGAGCGCGCGCTCGTCGCAAACAACGGGAATTCCGAGCGTGCACATTCCTTTCGCCGCACGACTTTTCTATTGTTTGTGCGTTTCAGCATAGCGCTAAACACGTCGGCACAACTCTTGGCTCTGTGCTCCGGCTATGGGCACACAAATAGCCGGAGCAAATTACAGCACGCGCGCGCGCTGATGACGTGTTTGCTGTGAGCCTATATATATATATATGTTATATACAAATATATTTTATGTATATAATATATATATATATATATACTATATATAAGTCGTATTGTGTATACTCAAAACACGCAAACGAGCTTTTATTTATGGGTGGGCTGTATGTAAATACCATGTAAGTGCTGGTGCGACGAGAATTTTCCGGCCGGCCGGGGGTAAAGCGTCTGCGAGGCTAGTTTCTGCTTCGACGGCGGCGCCGGAAGAATGTGGCTCGAGCTCGAGTTCGCTGCCTAGTGTATTGTGTATATTGAGTCTGCGTATGGATCGCTTGTGTTTTATAAACGGCCAGGCCATTATGGGTTCGTGCACAGACAAATCACGACTTTACATGTACTTAGGCAGAGCTACTATACTCACACACACACACATAGACAAACAAGCATAATTACTGTATATATATATATATATGAAAGTGCTTTATGTATATTTGCGTTTCGCGTCAAACTTTGCACACGATAATTATGCGAAAAGCTTTCGAAGCACCTCGCGAACAATGCAAGGGTGCCCTCCACCTCACACCATCACCGTTATACGAGCCCTTTGTTTTTGTATGCCATCAAAACGATTTAAGCAAAGCGATAAATTCATGAGCGGTATTTAGTTAGATGTTGCAAGTGTTTTGAATGTGAGGGGGGGAGAAGTATGTGCGGTGTTAAGAATTGTCAACACTGTTGGTTTTGGAATTGTGTGCACATGATTTGGTTTTTAATTTGTTAATTTTATTGTTACTTTTTATAAAATTATATAATTTTGTTTATTAGTATTTATGCTATTTTTTAAAAATATTTGTAGAACCATAATGAACGGCCATCTGAAATGTCTTAAAAACATGTTTGTACACGATAAAAATACCAACAAGATCCGAGTGGCATTTAAATTCTTTAGAGAACAAAAGTGGGTTTACTGTTGACACTGATGGCTCCAGAATTGACAATATGTACATTCGAAGTTGGAACCAAATTGTCTTATCGTAGCCAAACACAAGATACGCCAAAAAATTTAAAAACGTGAACCGTAAGAAGTTTCAAACCATTTATGTCAATGTTTGTCTTTCTTCTCGCTTGGGTTAAAGACAAACTGAATCGTATTGTCTCTTTCATAGGTATGTTGAAGAGTGATATTGACATATTGACGTTTTTGCTGATCCAATTGATTTCCTCTTGTGCCCACGGTGTTACAGTCCATCACGTTAAAGCCTTATTGTGCCGGTTATTGTGAAAGTGGTCTAAGTTATTTTTTTGATAACGCTTTTCATTCAGATAACTGTATAATAAGTAAGTACAATACTAATGTGCTAGTGATTATAATTTTTCTAGCTCTAGTGGATTAAAACGTCCCATTCAAAACGATTCGTTTAAATCGGTGTGAGATTTCTTCTTAAGTGAATTCTTCTCAATTTTGTATGGAAATTATTTCAATGTCAGAATTGAGACATCATGTCAATAAAATAGTGCATTCTTCTCAATAAATACATTTTTGATAGGAATTCTCACTTGGGTTTGCATTCTTCTCATTCATTTTTTGACAATAATTCTCTTGAGAATGTACAGCCTAGAGAGAAAATATAGATGACAAAAATACACTTGACAAAAATGCACAACGCAGTTTGAATCCATTTCAAATGTTATTTATTGAAAAGAATGCAATTCAGAAGAATTTATTTGTAGCAGTGTAGAATATAAATGAAAAAGACACAAGATGAGTGAGCACTCTTCTCAAATTATGTTTTAAAAGAATACACACCTCTCAAGTGTATTCTTGTCACCTATATTTTTTGAGAAGAATGCAATGCCATTTGTGTATTCTTCTCAAGTGCATTCGCGTCACAAAATAATTTATTGAGAAAAATTTGGGTGTATTCTTGTGTAAATTCATATTTTTTATTTTTGGGAATAATGTTCTTGAGAAGAATACATTGCATACCGCCGCACTTTAAAAGTGCTTCTACGGCTTAAGAGACATATAGGTAATTATGGACGATCTAAGCCAATGAATCGTATGTCGGAATCTTTCATTGGTATATCGCGTGATTTATTTCGGCAAATAATTCGAGGTCTTTCCTGATTTTTTGCCTCTATCTCCATAGAACTTTTTTATACTTTGCCTATATCCAATATAGAAATTCTCCTTTGCCTGTATCTGAATTGTAAGTAAAGATCAGGTCTTCAATTACTGCTGACTGTATATCTGCGTAGCCTGAGTTGTAAGTGCTGAACTACTTAAAGGCTCCCAGCTCAAGATTGACTCGAAGGACCATGAATTGGCTCATACCAATGTGTGTTGGGGAACAACGCGGTTGGATTTAATATTGTAATTTACTTTATTTAACTATTTATTATTTTCTATACTTTAAAGCAGGTGGTTCAATGAGGTCAAGTCCTGATAATAATTAAATATTTTTTTCTTTTTGTATGTATACATATTAATATATATATATAGTAATATAGTGTATTAATGTTTACTATCTATAAATATGTGTGTGCGTCATAAAACATCGTATTTTTGTGATTGCGGCCTGGCCTTCTATTATCGGCGTCGTCGAGTCGTTCCTATGATCCTGTGGTAATGCCACTTTATCAATTTCTTTGTTTTTTGGGTTTAATATTATTTATTATTATTATTATTATTTTATTTTAATTTTAAATAAGGTTACTTTTTTTGGTCATTGTACATTTTGTTGATTTTCTGCCTATGTCCTATTTATTTATTTGCATGAATAATCCATACAATATTTATTTTTTTTAGGTTTTGAAATTAGTTGCGATTTGATTAATCTGATCTCCAATATTATAGGCATCTGTATATAATTCGTCCATTTGTAAATTATTTGAAAATATTTTTTTTTGTGTCTGTATGTTTGTGGAACTTTCACTTGGGTTACTGCCGCTTTTTAAGATTCATATTTTATTTCACTGTCTGACAGGTCTTGTTCCGTTCTTGTCTGTTCGCTCACTTCTTTATATGTTTTTATTTAAAGTCTCTTTTTAATTAATAAAAATTGCAACATTTTTTTCTTATTCCACATTTTAATAGGACTATTAGGCTCTGATACTGAATTACGGATTGTACTAAAAAAACACTAATTTTATTCAATAATAAATTATTAATTTTGTACTGAAAAAATCACTAAACATGTTTTTAAAAAAAAACACTGATTTCGTAGTAAAAAAAATCACTGATTTTGTACTAAGAAAATCACTGATTTGGTACTAAGAAAATCACTGATTTTGAAATAAGAAAATCACTGATATTGTACTAAAAAAATTACTGCTTTTGTGCTAACTACTGTTTTGGAGGAAGAAATACACATATTATGAACTACAATTATTTTAAACTAAAAAAATCACTGGTTTTGTACTAAGAAATCTCTGATTTTATACTAAGCAAATCACTGATTTTGAACTAAGAAAATCACTAATTTTGTATTAGGAAAATCACTGTTTTTTTACTAATAAAATCACTATTTTTTACTAATAAAATCACTGATTTTGTACTACGAAAATCACTGATTTTGTAATAAGAAAATCACTGATTTTGTACTATGAAAATCACTTGTTTTGTACTAATAAAATCACTGATTTTGTACTAAGAAAATCACTGAATTTGTAGTAAGAAAATCTCTGATTTTGTACTAAGAAAATTACTGATTTTGTACTAAGAAAATCACTGATTTTGTACTAAGATAATCACTGATTTTGAACTAAGAAAATCACTGATATTGTACTAAGAAAATTACTGATTTTGTGCTAACTACTGTTTTGCAGGAAGAAATACACATATTATGAACTACACTTATTCTAAACTAAAAATATAACTGGTTTTGTACAAAGAAATCTCTGATTTTGTACTAAGCAAATCACTGATTTTGTACTAAGAAATTTACTGATATTGCACTAAGAAAGTCACAGATTTTGAACTAAGAAAATCACTGATATTGTACTAACAAAATTATTGGTTTTGTGCTAACTACTGTTTTGCATGAAGAAATTCACATATTATGAACTACACTTATTTGAAAATACAATGATTTTGATGTTTGTTACAATTTTTAATACAATATGAGCTTTTTGCCGTGAGGGTCTGCTGGTCTGTTGTTTTTCAAGTGCTTTTAATTCCAGAGTCAAGAGTCAAACTGCGTACTTAATCTGGCAAGGCTTGTTAAGCATTTTTAATGGCGAAAGAAGCCGCCCAGATACTTAACATAGATTGTCAGTACAAAGAACTGATATTAGTGTGAACCATATTGGTGCTTCAAACTCTGTATAAGAGGTATACGGCCAGCTAGACACTTAAATTAGCCCGCGGCAGGCGTCTAACCGTTATGTTATATAAAAAAGGCTTGAAGATAAGGGCCCAATCCTTATGTTCTAGAGAATTGAATTTTGGAACATAGGTGTAAAAGATAAAAAATGCATAACGATTTTTTATATTTTCCGGAGCAAAAACTTATTTTTGAAAATTTGCTTATATGTTAGCTATCCCAAATGCCCAATTACGACATCAAAATTATTTTTAGTAGATAGAAATTAAAAAATTAAATGAAATGGCCGCTTTAAATTTTGGTTATATTTTTACAGAGTGTACCAAATGTATATATATATATTTTAATATGTAGATTGAAAACGTTTACATGGATTAACAAGAAACCAGCTACGAGAAGATGTAAAAATAATTGAAAATTAATTAAAACAATATTTTTTTTTAAATATAGTTTATCAACTAGATAATTAATTCTAGTATCTTATATATGTTTTTAAATAAAAAAATATAAACTCATTAATTCATTAAAAGGACTAAGGCCGGGCCAGCCTGTCTAAATCTCTGGTCTAATAGAGAACAACAAAACAAAATAGAACTGCTGCTCAGTGCTGCAGATAATCGTAGAAGGAGTTCGTCCTTGCCAAGCTAACACCTGTCTTAGGTGAATTCGGTGTCTTTCGGGAAAAGTGCACCTGGGGCTGCCATTTTTGTTCTATATAATGTTATTTCGCTTCAGTTTTAAAAGTTACATGGCTCACAGTGATAACTTATTTGTCGCGGACCATTTAAAGAAATATTTAATAGGCATAATTATGTAAATTTGGTAAAAAACACATTTCAAAATATAGATGAATATGTAAAAGTCCTGCCTTAGTTTTAGCATATAGTAGAAACACACAAGTCGATCTAGGAAATAATATCTGTTTCAATTTTCAAAATGCCTCTGCGTACAGAATCTTGAAATTGCTGTGACATAGATCAAATTTCGAGAAATTGAGCTTTCAAGAGCAGTGGTGGTATTTTAGATTTTCATGTGTGAGGCTATCATACGAAACGTCATTGGGACTCCGCCGCACACACACACACACACACACACACACGATTCCATAGAATGGAAATCGTAACGCAGATCATGCGAAAAAGCTCGTATTTATACTGAAATTTGTTCCCTGCCGTTCGGCAGGCTCACCAAGCATAAATGTATGTGGGCATTTGTATTTGAACACAGAGCATATTGAAACATAATATATAGACATAAGAGACTGTAAGTATGTGCATTGTGCATGTGTGCGAGTCAGAGTGCAGAACTGAGTTATGCACTTTCCGCCGGCCGTCTGCCCTCGCCGTCCGTCGTACCGCCCGCCTGTAAGTTGGAGGGTATCCGCTTTAAACTTGGTGCGCATGCACATCGCATAATAACTATCCCAACCGAGTGCGGTAGGGTGTATGTGTGTATGTGTGTGTGTGTGTCTACCCTTTGATACAAGTTGTAAGTTGATGAAAACGATAAGAGTTAATTTAAACTTTGATTAAACGAATGACCATATATAGGTTTACTCGTATACACACATTATGAGCACATATATACCATATCATCATCGAAGAACGCATTGCCGAGTGTAGAATTCCATTGAGTGTATGTGTGCGGGTTTTCGTATAGGGGTGAATGACTGTTTCCACCCCCACATTGCGCTCTATATGTGCGTGAGTGCGAGAGAGAGATTGTGTTTGCTGGTACTTCCCGAATCGCATTTCAATCAATTTAATTTCTTCTTTTAAGTGGAAAAGTTTAGTTTGGATGATAACGGTGCTGCGGCAGGAGGTGGCTTTGGCGGCGGGTGTGTGCTCTATGCTCATTTGCATTGAGATAGCCCGTTTGGGTGCAATGAAGTCGTCGGTGCTGGAGCAATAGGTACACAGTTCATTTATAATGAAAGCAGTTAGTAGTAGGAAGATTTATATATAGGTTGTGTAAAGTAATTTATTTAAAGACAAGCATCAATATGAATGGTCTTTTAACGAGCAATATTTCAGGCAATATTTGTCTTTTTTATACCACACACTCCGAATATCTTATATAATTCTATACCACCGTTTTCCACCCTTTCACATACAGTAAATATACAGATTCCACGTTTATCATTTTATCGTTCATTGTTTTTTTCGTTATATGTTTTGTGGATTATTATTCTATTGTCCCGTTCTGCTTGCTCCTTCGTGCTCGCCCAGGAAGTGGCATTCCGGCAAACGAAGTTTATCGCTAACTTCCTGTCGTATTGAGCTTTATCGTCGTCATTGAATTGAAATCGAAGACTGTAACTTCCGGATTTCCCACCCTCCTACATCGCCTCACACAATGTAGTGAAAATATACGAATGATTTAAAGAATAAAATATATCTTTAAAACATTTTTATGTGATTTTAAATTTATATATTTGTTTTTTTATTAAAACGGCAAAAAAAATTTAAATTAACAATTTTAAATTTAAATAAAATAATAAATAATAAAATATTTAATTAAAAATAATTCTATTAAATCTTAAATATTATAATAAAAAAACGCTGCAAATTTATTCGATTAATTTTAAAATCAATTTATATTATTTGCTATCTTCTTTGGGTTACAATCGGTTTATTATTTTTCTTATATATTTGTTGGTTATATTTTAGGCAAAACAAATAAAAACAAATATATTACTTTTATTAGCATACAGCCCACAGTTAAAAGAATTCACTGAATTTTGTTTTAATGTCCGTTTGCAAATTTCGAAATTATTAGTACGCATATGGAATGCAATCCAGGGAATATAAACAGGAACCGAAAATCGAGTTGATACCGGTTTCGGGATTTTTTAAAAGTATTAACTAGTGATTCAAATAAAAAAAACATGTGTT
>JAAAKO020051851.1:0-11017 GCA_010015015.2 Bolitophila cinerea
CAGTAGCGCTAAGCTGTGCAAAGGCACCCAGGGTAGTATAGATATATAGTGAACGTTTATATTAGGTAAGGTTAAGTGCATACAATTAACAATAAAGTGCAATACAATGAAACATGGCGTTTCTTTAGGCGTAGCCAAGAGCCATGGTTACAGGTTTTGGCTATCCTCGTTCAAATAACAACAGTGTTGTTTTCAAAAATGGTTTATTTTCAAAATTGTTTATTCTTAGCATCATTTTTTACCATTGAAAAACGTTCTTGTTTTTCTATAGGTAAGAACCATTGTCTTTCTATATACGCAAAAAGATTGTCTTATTTTACAATAAAAAAATCATTTTGGACTATAGGAAAAAAATGTATGAATTCATAATAATATAAAATTAATAATATTTGGATTATCGAAAAACTTAGGATTTTGACTTTAGTAAAACTAAAGGATTAGGAATTATTTCGTTTAAGACGCGAGGCGAACAGACCAAAATTCTAAAAATGCGATATATTATAATTATAAATAAATACATTTCAGGCACAGAAGTTTAGTGTTGTCCCTATGGATGATGACGACAAAGGAGATTTCGTACATAGTACCTCTATTTAGATACCCTCTATATGGTTTTGTGTATAAGCCGAATAAAATAATCGCCATATCTTAAATATACTGATGGAGCGTAAATGTTTGTATGGAATAAAAATATACACCGTTAAAGCTACATCTCTCAAATTCTGTATGTAAAACTTCTTCTCCATTTATAAACTTCTCCATTTATAAACTTATTTTTAATTTATTTTTATTTTCTTTATTTTAATGGCAAAAATTATATATTATTGTAGTGCGGAGATGGTGTGTATGTAATAGAGAAAGTATGAGAGAGAAAGAGAGAGATATTGAAAAAAATTACAGCAAATAAGAGATTAAGAAAGAGGAAAGAGAGAGAGAGAGAGAGTGAGAGAGAAAAAGAAAAGAGGGATAAAGAAATATTGAGGTCTGGTTAATTTATTTGTAACTATATTAAAATTTTTTGTTACGATTGCAAATCTATCTGACAGTTAAAGCGAGAGAGAGTGACATCGAAAGAGAAAGTGATTGAGTAAATGTGTTAAAGAGAGAGAGAGATAGATGTATATTGTTTCAATTATAATATATCGTTCTGGAATTATAAGTTTTTTTTTAAATTTGAAATAAAACAAAATTTATGTATTTTTAACTATTTTTTAATTTTCCTAAAGTGGGAAAGATAGTGTCACGGAGATAGTATGAGAGAGAGAGAGAGTGTGTTTGAGAGAGCCAGTGTGTGTTTTAACCTGTGTTGATTTAAAGATAGAGATAAAGAGAGAGAGAGAAATAGAAAGTAGAGATTAATATATATTGAGTCCTGCTTAATTTATTTGTAACTATATTTAAATTTGTTTTTTTACGATTGCAAACCTATCTGATAGTTTAAGCGAGAGAAAGGAACATCGAAAGAGAAAATGTGTTAAAGATAGAAGTCAGAGAGAGAGAGAGAAAGAAGCATTGTAGCAATTATAATTAAATTACACAACCGATTGCTTCGATATTTATGTCGTTCTAGAATTATATGGATTTTTTAAAATTTTGAATTAAAACAAATTTAATATATTTTTAACAAGTTTTTAATTTTTTTTAAGTGGGAAAAATAGTCTTACGGAAATAGTATGTTATGAGAGACAGTGTGTTTGATAGAGTGTGATTTATAACCTTTGTTAATTTAAATTTAATTGTTATTCAATTTATATTATTTTAGATCTTTAGATAGAAATTATAAATTTTATGGATTTAACCTACTATTATTTATTATATATACGTTTTACCAGTAAATATAAATAAACTTCATCTTCATCAAAATACTTAAAAATGCGTTATATTAAAAAACTCACATTTCACTCACAGGTTGCCTATAGTAGGAAACCTCAAATATAATAGAGTTAAAATAAACATTAAAATGTGTGGCTGGACAATTAATATGTTTTTACAGCACGTTTTTTTTTTGACAACAGAAATCTAAGAATTAAAAAGTAGGTGATAGGGTAAACCTCGACAAAAATACCATTTTTAATAGTTGAATAACTCATATTTTATAGTATAAAGAAAATATAAATTATAGGGACGGATCCTAAACCTTTGTAAATATTTTTATATTTTGAAATATTAAATATTACATTAGTAATTTTAAATATATCTAAACTAAAAATTAAATATTTCTTTAAAAATGAGATAAATATTTTCAAATATATTAAAATTGAAGAAAAACCATTTTCTATTTGTTTTTTTTTTGTATCGAATTTAAGGATTATATAAATTTTTAATTTTAATTAAGGCATATTTAAATATTTATTTATTTTAATTTGAACAAAAAACGACTAGGCCACTAATCACTAAACATGTGCCATTGGTATGGCCTAAGTTATCTTTAACGAGACTTTGGAATACAACGATGGTACTCCGGCCTCAGCAGCTCAAATTGCTAAGAATGTAGCCACTTTCCTGAAGTGGACTTCGGAACCGGAGCACGACGACCGAAAACGCATGCTTATCAAGGCTATTGGCATCTTTACTTTCTAGGCGGTGCTGACTTACTACATAAAGCGACACAAGTGGTCCTCAATGAATTCGCGAAAGATTTTCTACAAACCAAAGGAAAATAGTAAATTCCAACATACCATCAAAATAACGATTGATACGATTTCATTTTTGGGTTCTACCAAAAAACAACTGGGCCACAACCTAAAATGACAATTAAATAGCAGCAATTATTTACATTTCTATCAGCACATTTCTTTGAATTGTATTTAAACAGTAATTTATGTTGTCATCAATATTTAGTGTTTTTATCGTGACAATTAATTTTTATATGATTTTTTAATTTACTTTTTATGATTATTAGCATGATAAAAATTGTTTTTATAATCACATTTTAAAATTTTGTATCTCAAATTAAAAAAACAGAAATTTAAAACACACTGAAACAAAAAAATATGTATCGTGCACTAAAAAAATGCACAAGAAAAAGTTAAACGTAAAAAAAAGATGATCATAAAACATTTTGTCCATATTTTATGTACATAATTCCTTTTTGTTGCACAACAAAAAAAAAATGACGATTTAAATCATTATATTTTAAATACATATATTAAAAAAATAATAATTTACAAAAAAAGTTTAACATTGTGCTATTCAATTAACTCCCCGTTCGAAACCGGGTACTAAAAACTAGTATCCCAGCACTTTTAAAACATATAAAAATTATCACCATCAAATTAAACTATAAACTATATAGTTTATTTTTGAGTTGTATTAAAAACTAATTAAAACAGTCTACATATAGTACTTTTAGAAATAATCCCATTGCTTTTATTTACCCAGAGTTCATCTCAATTGTTTAAACGTACATAATTCAACAAAAATACACAGAACATAATAATTGCAATATAGCAAAACGGAACTGTTATTCTTTAACGATATAATCCCACCAGACGGTATTATATAGTCGGAAAATGCTCTGCAGCAAATAGCCAAAGTATGTTAATCCCCCCAGCATTCGCTTGGACTATACGCTGGGACACACTGTGCCTGAATGTATATATTTTTCGTGTAAATATAGTTTGCGAAGAGATCTCTAAAGTTCATAGAATCGTTTTCATTTTATTCAGATAATCCGAAATGAGATTTTTAAGTGCCGCGTGCGCGCGTTTTGCTCATATTTTATGGGCTGCTCTATTTCGTGAATATATAGTATCTCGCGTCTTGGCAATGCACTCGCGAGGCTCTGCACATGAAAACTGCAAGCAGTGTGTCTATAAACCAGGATTTCGGAAAATATCTGCGCGTTCCCATTCGCCTTCAACTAATCCCGACAATTTATTGTGTTTACATGCACGCGGGCGGCGCAAATACCAAGACGCAAATACAAAGATATACAGACTCGCGTCGCACTCTATTTTCGTCGCCCCCGTCGGAAAACTGTATATATATAGAGAAAATCCAACCCATTCTGCGAGCACATATTAAGCAATGTGTGTGTTTATAGAGTAGTTTCGAGGAATTCAAAAACGCCTGCGCAAGCAACACACAGAAACAAAAAAAATGTTCTCCCCATCAATTTTTGTGTGCGCATGTTATTTTCTCTCTGTCCGGTTTCTTTGAGATTTGAGCTCCTGCATATTTGATTGTATTTAACTCGAAATTTAGGGAAACACACACACACAAAAACGTGTCGCCAAAAATAATTATTTCTCTTCCAATTTTACGAGCGCGCTTATTACGGCAACGCGTTTTTTTAAATGCAAATCAAATGCAAACGCAACGCGTCTTACGCCCAGCAAAGCGCAGCGCGTCGCCGGCGCAGCACAATAAATATAAATATAAAAACATTTTCCTTATTTATTTACTTTATTCACAATAAAGACTGACGCAAATTTGCGTGATATATTTTATTCGAAATTAAAGCGTACACTGACTCCGTCAGCAGCCGGCGCGGCATACGCGCGTTCTTTGAGAAAAACCACGCTCATATAACAATAAATATAAAGAAGTGCGCTCGAGCAGCGTCCGCGAGAGAGATGACCTTTGACGCATTTGCATTTTTTAAACGAAACAAATTAGCATTTCGAGTGTATACACAGACATACATACATACATATTTATATATGTGCGTGTGAGTGAGTGTCTTTGCATGTAAGATGTGGCCGCACTCTGTTCCCATGTCCCGCGCAAGTAAATGACTTTTGGACGTGCTACGCGTTTTTATATATAGTAAAATATATTTAGTATATATACTATATATTATATAATACTTATACACATTTAACTTAAGCGTAAGCGCGCGCGCGAGCACATTGCATTGCGCACCGTTCAGGTGTTTCGCGTTTCGCGTGTGACATTTTAATTGTACCCATTAATAAGACGGAATGTGTCTAATTATGTATCGTTTTATATATCGTGTGCGGTGTTTGTTGTTGGAGTTTTTTGCAGTGTTATTTTTTTGGGGGAAGAGCATTTCTGCGTATTTTCTATTTTGGGAATTTAAAATTGCATACTGCGCGGACAGAATGCGATAGCTTTTGATGAGATGCGCATTTAAGTATGTGGCTATTTGAAGATGAAAGCTGTGTGATTGTGTAGGAGCATCTTTTGAGCAATTGGTGTCATCGGTGACTTTGTATTATTTATTAAGCACTTGTTTTATGGGAAAATATTACCATATTTATTTTTGTGTGACTTTAATGCATTTTACATAATCATTATGTGCAAATGTTCAGTTTAGAAACAGTGCGCCAAATGGAAAGGAGAGGAGGAGGCGGGGGTTAATGGAGAATAAAGGTAATATTTTTTTTTAAATGGTGTTTTGAATATTATTTTGGTTTTATGTGTATTATATGGTGTGTTGAAGAAATTCTGATATAACTTTCCTGAAATATATTCCGAAACAAAATGTCTGTAAAACGAATAAAAACTAATATAAAAAAAAACAAAATTACAAAAAAAAATAATGGGTTGATGATAAAATTTCGAAAACGTTTTCCTTAAATTAAAATATCGAACTTAATCTGGAAAAGTTAAACCCTGAACCCGTGTGTGGGTGTTAAATACCGAACAAATTATTGGAGGGGTCAAAAATCCTGTCATATATTAATTGAATAGATTGCGCTTTCTTACTTATTTTCATGATTATAAATTTCAGGCTTTTTTTCAAGAATTTCAGGCATTTGATTTTTTATTTGTCATTTAGTATTTATTTTTAGGATTTTGTTATGCACCAAATTTGTTCAGGATTTTGAATTTTAGGCTATCAATTTTTAGATATTTTGTCATTCCGCGTATTGATTATACCTTTTTTTGGATTTCGTCACGCACTTAAGAAAAATATATAAACACACATTATATACCCTCATAAGTGAGTGATTACTATTATCAAAATGTTTTATTTTGTAATATCTGTAGATATTTCTTAAATGGCTGCGCAAATTTAAATATGTTTTTCGTATTTTTCTTTTAGTTTATATTTTGTATATCAAATAATTAATTTGTCTACATCCACTTGATGTACTAAAAATAACTAAAATAAATATATCTTTGTCTACGTCCATTTATTTTAGATATAATTACAATAAAACTTTTTTACTGATAACTTTGTGTATCTTCATACTCACTATTATTTCTTTTATATATTAAATGTACTATAAATATACCATTTTGTCTATATGCATAGCAGAATAAGTAGCCGGCGGCTAGCTGCTAAAACGACTATTTTTTATTTTTTTTATTTCATGGATAAACAGAAAATAATATATTATATCCGGTGACATTAACTTTAAAAAAGTTCAGGTTGGGAATAACTGTAATAAAAAATAAAATGTTAGCCAAAATCAACCGATTTCAGCCAAATAAGTTTTGATGGGTGGCGTCGTTTTCGTTTTACAGTGCTGCCATATTTGTTTAGTTTAATGAAAAAAAGTTCAAGTATTTTTTATATTTTCTAGTTGGACGAGATTTTTTTTAATACATAGAAGTTTTTTTTTCAATTTTTTTTTTTTATGATGAAAAACATTTAAAGGGAAACATTGTCAAATATAGTATAATATTAAATACATGCATTTTTAATTGTATGCCTGGCATCACTGTTCGTATTGCCATGAGGTTATTTTGGTCTGTCTTTGCAAATTAAAATCTCAGCGGCTAGCCATTTGAAACAGAAAAACGGCGGCCCGATCTCTGATCCATAATAATGTCTTGCTTGTGATGATTGATATAGACAAAACATTTCGTTTTTAAATAAAACATATAAAAAAGTATAATTATTTTTGATATTTTAATTTTATTGAGTGTGTTTTGACACAATATTCACACAAAAAAATACGATTTTTCCGTTTCGAGTCGATTTTCTTAAAAGTTGGGATTTTGGCATATAGACAACTATAATTCTAGTATGGAAATATGTTGGTGGTTCTTAATTTCAGAATTTCATCCCGTACCCGTTCAACAAACAAACAAAAAAAATAGTATAAATAATAGTTTTTTCAGGATTCCGTTTTTTCAGGCAATTGGTTTTCGGGATTTTTTCAGGCCTTGGTTTTTATGGCATATTTGGTATATTGAAGAGGCGTCTTTTTGGAGGGAGCAGAGGAAGCTGTGCCCATACAAGATTTTCAATATATTTATATCTGGAAATTTGCGTATATTTGTTATAGGAAAAAACTACATACTACAGTTCAAATATTATGATGCTAATAATAATTTATTATTCAAAGTATGTACAATTTTTTTCTTTTAGCTAAAGCTAAATACTTAAATCAGGAGCGGAATCACGTAGCTCGTTTTTGTTGTTTTCAATCGACTGCTCGAATGTAATTATTATATACCGGAAAAATAGTTACTGAAAAATTGGAAATAATTACCTAAATTACCACTAAAAAATTGTAAAATATTTTAATTACCTATAAAAAATAGAAACAGTCTTAAAAATAAATATAGAAATAAAAATTTATTAAAAATAAAAAAATAGTTTTTAACAATATAAAATATAATGTATTCTAGCATTTTTATTTTAAAAAATAGATACAAAAATTGTTTTTTAGTCAAAATAGATAAGTGAAATAGTAGAAAATAGGCAAAACAAATTTGAGATTTTTCAATACATGTAACATATGAATAGACCGGAAAAACGTTTTTTAGACAGTCAATATATTACGTTATTTGTTTTTAATTCGCTGGAAGGGCAATAATCTTCTATCTATTTTCATAAAAAAACGAAATTATAATTTAGTTTTCAGGTGTTCACTGATTGATTAAATGTTACAGACGGTGATTATATTCAATTATATATAATCGATTTTGTTAAATAATAATATTTATTTTGGACTGTATTAAGACAATAAATCGCCTATGCGGCCGAAAGAAATTTCATTCAATTGGAACGTGTTCGAGGATGCCGCTTAGTTATTTTAAACAGTCGTCCAGACTTCCTGAGTGGTAAGATTAGTAGAAGATAGGGCAGTCGTCTCGAAAAGTGAGTTTAGATAGCAAAAAAACCTTTAATCTGATTATTTGGAAACTTGTAATTAGACTGTACTTGAAATACATAGTGTTTTTTTATTAAAAGCAAATCTTAAAAAAATGTTTTTTATTTATTTCTAAGATGTGCATAAACGAGTCTATGTGCCAAGTTTGAGCTAGATCAGATAAAGGAAAAGGGCAACTAAGCTGTCAAAAGACAGTCATATCGACGGTCATATTATGATATATACCAGTAAAGTTACCAGTTGCAATCAGGAATGAATGACGACAAAGAATATTATTAAAATATTACAAATTAAATCGTACTTTTAAAACACAATTAATTTACATTTTAAAAAATTGTGCTTTTTAAAATGTATTGTGCCCAAAATATATTTGCTACATTAAATATAATTGTTTTTTGATGGTTTTTCCTTTAAACTTGGCCAATTTTGGTTTGGCCAATTGTATCATTCGGCCAATCGTATAATTCGGCCAATCGAGATTTAACCAATCGTATTATTTGGCCAATCGAGATTAGGCCAATTGTGATTCGGCCAATCGTATTATTCGGCCAATCTAAATTCGGCCAATCGTAGTACATTCGAATTTTTGTATATATGCATGTGTATTTGGTCACATTTACAATTTATTTTTGTGTAATTTTTTAATTATTTTTATTTATTTAATTATTCACAGAAATTCTACTGAATATAATATATACATAGTTATAATTAAATGAGTAAAACCTATTTTTACATATATTTAGCTAGGGATTCCAAATTACCCGAATTTCAACTACCCGGGTAATCGACTATTAATTATTCGAAAAACCCGGGTAACCCGGTTAACCCAATCGGATTTTGACGAGTAGTAGAAATAGTAATTTTATTTTAATTTAATTTAATTAAATTAAATTAAATTAGTATTTCTTCGTTGATCAATTCGTTTTTTTTTTAATTTCTTCGGTAACGGATTATATTTTATATTTTGAAAAACGTAAATTAAAAATTCTTTTGGCAGTTAATACATTAGTTAAACCACTTCTTATTTTACTAGATCTAAAATCAGGAAAATATCTTTGATATGACTGTCGTTCGCATTGTTATTAGGATACATTATTTTGAAAATCGTTTTATAGCAGTATAACTAGACTGCTATTCATCTCGTTTTTGATCTTATATCAGTTTTAGATGTTTTCCTTCTTTAAATAATTTTAATAATACCTCCGTTCTAAGTGATGAAATTTTATAATGTTAAATAATTCTTCTCAGTTCAGATAACGTTTTGTTTTTGTAATCAGGATGAAACTCAAGCATTTTAGTTTGAGATTCATCTTAAACTTTAGCCTGGACCCATCATCGGTTCATTTTTCACAATCAGATAACTCCAGTTGTACTGCCGGATTTCCACCTAGTGGCCAAGTAGGCCATTGGAACAAAAATGTTTATGATGTGGTCATTTAGGAATAAAGAACCAACATTTGGCCAATTATTTGGCGGTTTGGCCATTTGACAGTTAGTGTATTGGCCAATAAAAATGATTAACGGCTTCATTTACACAAAATGGCTAATTGGACATTGAGGACATTAATATTATTGGCCACTAGGTAGAAATCCGGCATAAGCCATTATATTTTAGTTCATGAAATGTCTCTACTAGAGCCAAATACATGGTTTTCGAAAAATATCGAATTAAAGAAAATAAAGTTGCGCGGAATTGATGACATAATATCTACAAGATAACCGGTTACTCGAACCATTTACCCGGGTATTCGAGTACTCGAAAAAATATCGAATTACCCTAGTACTCGGATTGAAACCCATATATTTTGAGCTCTGTATCTATGAATTAATGCATTTCTTTTATTCTTTTATTATACAAAATATTTGAGATACTGGAAATAGTTATCTAGTTATGACAAATCGTTTTCTAAAAACCTAATTTATAGTTTTTGGAACACCCTTTAGGGAATATTTTATATCGTTGCTGATTTCTTGTTAATGTATACCAAGTTTTCCGCGTAATAATCGATTGTCGGGAGGAATTTCAATCTACATATACAAACAAAAAAATACATTTGGGACACCCTGTACAATCATTTTCTGTGTTAAATTAAATAAAAAATCTGGGATGTAAATTTTTTTTCCCTATAAGTATAAGTATTCGCATATTAGCTAGGCTGGTATAATATAGAATAGAGCGTGTTTGAGAAGCATAACTTTTGGGTCCTGTCGCTTCGATTGCTGCATTCGTTGGATAGATTTTAACCCTATTTTAATTTGCCTTTTGACAATTTTAAGTTAATATTTAAGATATTATCAAACTCAAATTACTATGTATGAAAGGCGTTTTAGTTTCTTTAAAATCTCATATTCATTGTATTACGCTATTTTACTTGTTCAAATATTCAAAGAAAATGGGACTGTTTTTCTTTATAAACTTAATTATAAGCGAAATTACGTAATATGTGATGAGCGTAATTTACTTTAAAAGCCATACAAGGATATAATCAGCTACTAAAATATCGGCAAGATTGTGATTACTTTTGGGAAGCCTATCTGACGAGTTTTATTACTGCTTCAAGACGATCTGACTGTTTTTTTTTTGTAGACAATAAGTCAATTGTCTTTAGAGTTAAATGTTTAAAGTGACTTGCCACTGTAATTATATTCACCAAGAATATTCAGGTATTTGTATAAAAAAATTGGCTCTGGAACAACATTTTAAACTATAACATGTTTTCGCTATTTTTTGTTGATGTATGTCCAAGTTTTCCGCCTAATAATCGATTATCGGGTAGAATTTACAAACAATATATTTGGGACACCCTGTAAAATAATTTTCTGTGTTAAATTAAATAAAAAATCTGGGATGTACATTTTTTTTTCACTAAGCTGTATTAAAAATTTCAATTCTTTAGGGCTCTAATACAAGATTATGAGCGGTTCAAACAACGCGGGATTATAAGTATTCGCATATTAGCTAGTCTAATGTAATATAGAAT
>JAAAKO020051862.1:0-11015 GCA_010015015.2 Bolitophila cinerea
GAGGTACAAAAAAACTTTTTTTATTTGAGTTTTCACTGGTTGTTCTTGAGATTTAAAAACTATTATAGATCTTTACTGTTTGTATCTCGGGGTAACAAAAATAGCCCTGTTTTACTATAACGTTTTTTTTTAGTTTTTTTGTGCATATTTTGACGTTTTTTAGTCATATTTTAATTGTGGGGATTATTTTTGGGTAATAACAATTAGCAATACAATATTTTTAACTATGAATATATATATATATATTGATGAAGAACGATTACAAAATATTAATAGTCTTTATTTAAATTATATTTCATTCATATTATCATCTTTTTCACGATCAAATATCGATCGATCATCAACAATTTATTTTTATTTTAACCTTTTATTGAAATATTTTATTTTAAAGGTTATTAAAGTTAATAAGAGATATCAAAAGCAAGTTTTTTTTGTTGGCAATACATAATTATTTGTAAAATAAAAATAAAAAAATAGTATTCAAAATTTTAAATATTAATATCTCATCATCGATTATCATTGATCAAAAATGATTGATAATATATATAATAATTGGTCGTTCAATATTAATGACCAATCGCATCATTACAAGCTATCAATGAGCAATCTTAATTGGCAAACGCAATATTCAATCCAAAAGTTTGAATATATTTGACTTTTTTTTTAAATTGAGAAATTTGAAATTTAAAATTTCAACGATATTGAATAAATGTTAATCAATTAAAAAAAATACTATAAAATTTATTGATAAAATAAAACTTCTTAAATCTTTGTGCAAATCCAGAAGTCAAAAACTTGTCGCAATCTTTTTTATATTATTTATTTTAGTATAAAATATATTTAAACTCGTTAAAAATATATGTTTGATTAAAACCAATTCTGCATTGAAATAAAAAAAACATTTTTAGAAAAAACGTATAATATAATGATTTTCTATTAAAAAACAAATTTAAATAAACACATTAAACTAAACATTTATTCACAATAGCAAATATAGTAAAAACAAACAAACAACCACGCAAAAAAAAAAAACAATAAAATAATCAACTGGCTTTTGTTCACAAAAATATGTTATCAAACAAATCTGTATATAATATGTTTGCACACGCTATATGGGTCCCATTGAATTTGGATAAACCTATAATAAAAACCACCGCTGACACCACTGCAGCAAATAACAACATAAATTCAATAAATTAAATTGTCCAATTGGCCGCACAAAAACGACAATCGCGAGATGAAGTAAAAAAACAACGTGAATGTATAGAAATAGAAATATGTTGCAGATAAGATTTCTACAGGGTCTTTGGTACAGTCAGAATACACAGACACAAATTATGTATGTATTGTATATATATATAGTAATATAACAATCGAATACGATAAAAATGTATAGATAAAGTCCACCTTTTGTCCGAGTATATAACGAATTTGTATATTTACGAGTATATATATAGATTTGAATTTTATTACCATTAGCCGGGCTAGCGGAACCAGATAAAGCTTTTTTTATGATGAAGCACACACACACACACACCACATTATCTTAATTTAATCTCAGCTCGGTTGTGGCCGAGAGAACTTAATAACGAAACTAAATCGAAACGGTAAAAAGACGATATGTCGTTTTTGTGTATTTTGTGTATCGTTAATCCGTGGCGAGCAAGTGCGAAACAGGTTTTCCGAATTGCTCGAGAGTCTATACGCTGCGGTGTTTTTGTTGTTGCTGTAAACATTTTTATATTTACTATATAAAAATATATATGTATATACATATTTATATTTTTTATTTATTTATGTCGATATAATGTTTAAATATATACATTTATGTATGCATATAGCGCGAATCAATTGATTTGCTTTTTTTGCGCTTCACTCCCCACTGATCACTAGCTAGTCGCTAGTCCTCATGATTAAGATAGTAAATTGAACGCGACGACAAAACCACATGATCTGTGATGAATATAATTGGACTAGTGAAGACATTATATGTCAGCCAAGTCTCGCCGTTTGGACGATGTAATGAGTTCATGAGTAATTGCGCAAATGCGCAGCTAAAAGCTTTGCGAAAGCTCGATCGATAAATTCAATGTGTTTGTCTCAATAATCGTTTGTGATTTAAGCGATAGCATTTATTTTAAATGTGATACAATCTAAGTCTTTAGGAACGCATACAATGAAAACGTGACACACACACACACATACATTTACTAAAAAACACGTATAAATCATTAAATGTAAACAACAACCGTCGTTTTGGTCAATAAACAGCTAAACGCCCGTTCGAATATTGTCAATAAACACAATTAGTGCCTGTGAGTGATTACAATGATTACACCGGCTATTTCATAGACATACACGTTTTGTTTTTGTTTGTTTTGTGTGTAGATGGCTTAATGCTCATGTATATACTTAAAAATAAACGAACGAACAAAAAAATATAGTCATTTTCATTATTGGTCGTGTAAGCGAGGCGAGAGCGATTGGAATGGCGTGTGCGATCGAGCGGGCAATTACTCACACAAATTGACTTTTCGGGCCCGAGTACCATTCCAACCGGAACGCACTGCGGCGGACCTGGCTCCGCAATGCCACAAAGCAAAAACAAAACATTATTATTCACATTCGGAATTTTAGTGTATTATTGTAAATAAAACACACACACACACACTCACAACAAAACAAATCTCTCAATTTCGAGCTTTTTCAAGTAGCGCGCGAGTTGCGTGCTCGTCTGCGTTAGAGCTACCGCGTACTGGAATATTTGAAAATGGGTATGCCACCAGAAAATTAATTATAATGTATGATTTATTGTGTGGTCATGCCATTGAAGAATGGACTCCATTAACGGACGGCGAAGAAATTTGAATATATATTCTTTTTTTTTCGTTTTGATTTTTTTTTTAAGATTAATTGGCCGATTTCAATGGGCGCTGAATGGAACACCAATAATATTGATATTTAGTGGCAGCTCGATTAATGGCGCTCGATTTGTAACCGTACGTTTAATTGGATATACTCGTACACAATATACATATTACATGTGCGCTTAGAGGACTTTTGAATGTTCTCGGGGGACCACACACACACATACACTCTGACACTCAAAAGGCACACTCTGGAGTGCTGTGGGCATATCATTATTTATTTTTAATCATTGTTTATATTTAGTATATGATGATGCTTGTATGGAAATTTATTTTAATATTTTTTTAAATAACAATCTTGGGATTTAATTAAATCAATATTATGCCAGTCTGATGACAGCGTTTCAAAAAGGGACTGAAGCTACCTTTTCAAATTAATAAATTAAAATCACTTTTATAGCGTTTTTTTTTCAATTTTGGACGAACTTTGAATGTACGAAAACGTCCTGCCATGAACGACTTCTTAATTGTAGATCATTAAATATGAGGTGTTCCTTCGTTGCTTTCAATTGTTGAAGTATCCATTAAATAGTAAAAAATACAGTCCAACCTTAGAACAAGCTAATACCGTTTTTTCGTAATAAATAATTGTGGTTATAGTGGTCAAAGTAAATTGACCTTGTTTCTAAATAAAAATGTATTTGGCTTTATTATTTGAAATTATTTAATTTAAAGCTTTCCAAGCTAATGCATTTGTTTACAAAAAATAAGTTTTATGTAGAATTATGTCATATTTAAAAAAAATATATGAACAACATTCTTTTCAACATAATAAATTTATTTGAATCGTTTTTTTATTATTTTTTTAAAAAACATAAATGATTTTGTTTGCTGTTTTTTTGCTTGAAAACCGATGAGTTACCACAATAAAATAGGCTCCCATTTCCAGAGAATTCTAGATCTGCCATTGTGTTCAGGCTAATTGAACGATACATGTGAGTGGTTCCTACTAAAAGAAAAAATTATTTAAATATTGTAAATTTCTTGTTTCAGGTTTTGCTATGCGAAAAGATTAAAGGACTTTTATTTTCTTTAAAATTCATATTTACCATCTTTGCCAAATCTTTGCTCCAATTAAAACTTTATTACCTAGTAATAAATAATTTGTAACTCCAGTAATTAATTTTAAAGTTTTTCTACGCTTTACAAATACAAATACTACCAACCTATTCACATATTTTTTAGAGATTAAAGATAGAAAGAAATAGATTGATTAAGACATAACACCTCTCAAAAACAAATTTAATAGTGATCAATAGAAAAAACATAAAATGTGTAAAAAATCTGTTTTTAGATTACAAAATACCTTAAAATTATTATAATTTAATCATCAATACTCTGTACATGCTTTTAAATCGAGAAGACATTGTTAAGTTGTTTCCAATCGAATTATAAAAAATAACAAGATATATAAAATTTATATATTTTTGTTTAATAAGTTTTATGATTTAAATCCATATTTAAACCATAAGTAAGTTTTATATCTGAACTTATATATGGTTGCACAATTGAAAATACTCTTACTTTACTTTTTACTTTTATACTATAATATATATTAAATTTAACATATCCTATGATTGTCCTTTAATTTAACGATGTGACATTTTTCTATAATAACTAATATTCTACTTATAAAAAAGAGCTTGAAAAAAATCCGACGCTCCAAAGAACAAATAACCGAGGTCAAATTTACATAAATGTCTCTCAAACAATCGCACGCTATGCAGGCATATTAGCAAATACCTTTTTCCGGTTGATCATATAATTACAATGTTCCTGTTTTCCACGCGTTCGCTGTCGCATTCCCTCCGACGACGCGTCTCGACAAAGCTGGAACACGCGTTCATTGCATGAAAAACACACGCGCTCTCACTCACTCCACTCTACTCCTAATTAAGCGACTATGGCAGAGAAGTAAAATAATATTATAAAAAAACGCACATACAGCAGGAAAAAAAATAAACTCCTGAGCAAAAGAAAAAAAAATCACAAACGTTTTGCGGCTCGCCATCAAGAAATAAAAGCGCGGCTGCTAAATTTGCATCTCATGAATTTTCATTGCGCGCACCGTGGAAATTTACATAAAACACACCTCGGCGAGAGCACGCGGGAGCTTTTTTCCGCAATGTATATTATAGTATATATATACATCTCAAGTATTAAATATGTATAAACATAAACGCATAACATGTAATAATGTATAATATGCCAGTAATTAAATGGGTATTAAACATTTTACAAAAACCACGAGCACGAGAATTTCGAAACGCACACGTAAACCATATAATGAAAAACTGTGTGTATTTAAATTCTCGAGAAAAGCGGTCGCGATATTATTTTTTAAACAATTTTCCTGTAGCTAAAAATTAATTTCGTTTTTTTTATTCTTTTCATTATCAGATTCAAGGTATAGTTTTCTTTGATCACCTATACGCAACGAATCGTGCACATCACGAAAATATCGACTATATGAAAATGAAGAGTATTTCGATGAGGTTTTTCCAGCTGATGACGATGGTGGTGATGGTTTGCATGATGTCAGTGAAAAGCAGCTTGGCAGCCGATCAAAAGTTCTTAGTAGAGCCACAAGATTTAACTGCAGTCGTAGGAGATAACATCACACTGCCCTGTCGGGTGGTGGGCAAACAAGGCGTATTGCAATGGACCAAGGATGACTTTGGCCTAGGATCACATCGTAATTTGAGCGCGTTCGATCGCTACTCAATGGTGGGTCATGAAGAGGACGGTGATTTCTCGCTGCTCATTGAATCCGTTTCCATGGAGGATGACGCAAAGTTCCAGTGTCAAGTGAGCCCCGGACCAGAAGGTATAATACATACGCAATAGTAATCATTCAAAATTATTTATTATTAATATTATATGTTACAGGTCAACCCGGCATACGGTCACGATTCATTCAGTTGACCGTGCAGGTGCCCGCTGAAACACCAACTATACGTCAGGGTGATTTTATGCTGGCCGTCGAGGATCAGGACACCGAAATTGAATGTGTCGCAGTGGGTGGTAAACCTGCCGCAGAGGTATGTTAAAACAATGCACAATAAAATTCGCTTCTTTTCACATATCAAATGCATTATATACATTCCGTGTTTTCCCTCTATTATTCCACCCCAAAAATACCCCACATATTCATACGTCAAATTCAACTGGAAAATGAATACCCGCAAAATACCAAATAATACCTGCGAATACGAAATAAACAATACTAAAAAACGTTTTTCTCTCCCGCGCAGTTGACATGGATTGATGGAAGCGGCAATGCGATCACATCGGGCATTAAATACGTACAGGAGCCATTATCCGATGGCAGACGATTTACAGCTAAATCAATACTCAGGCTAAAGCCGCAGAAGGAACACCATAACAGCACGTTCAAGTGTCAGGCACAGAATGCGGCTGACAGGAATGTCAAAACGGCCCAGATAAAAATTGAGGTGATTTTGTGATTTTTTTGATTTTTCCTTTTTCTCTGCTCAGATCACATGATATTAACTCGGGATTATTATTATGATGTTCGGTATACAGGTTAAGTACGCACCGAAAATAGAGCTGAAATTGATGGGTAACGAAGATGGCATCCCAGAGGGAAGTGAGGCAAAATTCACGTGCACAGCGAACGCGAATCCGGACGTAGTGCGCTTTAAATGGTTTATCAACGATGAACTCGTCGTCGGCGATTACACGACTGAAATGGTAAATATGTACTCCTTTATATTGTTCAAGTGTGATTGTGTGTGTGTATGTGTGTTAGTGAGAGTGTGAATGTGTATATGTGTACTCTGTGTAAATATTTGAGTTAGCCAAACACAACTCGTTTGGCCAGGCAAGTGTGACACGCGTTGGTCGTGTTGGTAACTTAACACCACCACCAGCACAATTCCACAGCAGCTCCACAAAGATTATGCACTTTTTGCGTATACGTGCGTGTACAATGTTGTTAATGGAACTGTTTGTTGAAGCTCAAGCCGAAGCCCTCTTGTACACACCCTTTTGTTAATGTTTGTCTTGTTTCCTCCACTTTCTCTCTGGCCCGTCCGGCTTATAGGTGCTGCACAACGTAAACCGGGCACATCACAAAGCGATTGTCAAGTGTGAAGCCTCAAACGAAATTGGCGAGACCGAGGAAAGCTTAGTGCTGAGTGTAATATGTAAGTACAGCCTTTAATCCAGATTCTATGTTGTGTTTTAGATAATCTTGCGTACATGTGCATTTTGAGAATAGAGACATTTCTTGAACTATATTAAAACCAAAGCTTTTTGAAAGCTTTCGATGTGTTTGTTTGAAATATCAAAAATATGTTAATGCATTTGTATATAGGGACAGAAGATAGGGTCATTCGTTTTAATGGTCAACAATGTATTGTTAATTTTAAATTCTTTATTTTCGATTTTTAATTTCATTATACAACATTATTACAAATTACATAATAATAAGGATTGTTTTTATTATTTTTTATCTCTTCTTCCCTTTTTTTTATTTTTTTGATCACATGCACATTATTTTTAATTATAGTAATTTATCGTTTGATATTAAAAACCTTATATCGTCGCTAAAAATTAAAAAAACTTTTTTTTTGACATTGCTAAGATAGTAATGTCCCTATTACGATTTTTGCCATCAGGGGTGACATCAAATCATTTTTCTTAATCGCATAATTTTTTTTTAATTTATTTAAAAAAAAAATTATCATACAAACTAAAAATACAGTTAAAATTTAGTAATAAATAAATAATGATCAGAAAGTAAAACTAAAGTTTTTGTATTTTCTTAAATGCACGAAAAACTGCCATTCGCCAAGTAATTTATTCAACAAAGTTTTTCCATAGCTTTCGAGATGTTTTATTAAATACATAACATAATTTACGACAATGAATTTGAATCACAACAACTTCTCCTGTATTTTTTAATGCATTTTCTAATAAATCATAATTTCGATCGTGAACGAAATACAGACGGTCCCGTGTTCAAGCAAGCGCCGAGCTCCGTTGAGGCCGACGACAAGGAGAAAATCAATTTGCATTGCGACGTAGACGGAAATCCCCTGGAAATTGTATGGGTGCACGACCCGATCGATCGAGTGAGTATACACACATACAAACATAATTATAATTATTATTTCTATTATAATTTTATAAGTTCCGTTCGTTATACTTACACAATTTTTTTCTTTCTGTTTTTCTTTTGCGTTTTCTTGATTTTGCTGTGGTTCAGTTGAATTTTCATCCACGCGTTGTTGGCACAAAAAATAAACTGAAAGTAACGGTGTCCAACGAAACAGCCGGTCGTTATTACTGCAAGGCTAGTGTGATTGGATTCCCAGAGATCCGCGCCGAGGCATCGGTATTCTTGAAGCAGTCACCAACAATTCTGTCAGCACGCCAGCAGTTCGGATCCAGGGGTGACACATTGCGCCTGGAATGCGCTGCGTTCTCGGTACCGAAAGCCAGGCATATTTCGTGGAGTTTTAATGGACGTGAAATTAACACGGTAGCCGATCGGGACTACTCGATCCTGGAGGATGCATCACCGCGTCGTATCAAGTCTACGCTGGTGATACGGGACAGCCAAGACTGGCATTTTGGCCAGTACAATTGTTCGGTGGTGAACGATTACGGCACGGATGTGGTGGCGATTGAGCTGGTGCATCAGAGTAAGATTTTAAGACGAATATCCAGTGGACATAATTGAAACTAACGATTTACCTGAAATGAATAGATAACTTCCAATTTTTGATGATCATCGTCGGAGCGACTTCTGGGGTTGTTATACTGGTGGTCGTTGTTGTGCTGTGCCTGTGCGTGAAGCTCAAGGGAAAAGTGGACACACGCAGTCAGAAGGAAAAGGATTTTCCGGCAGATCTCATTCCAGATGTAAGGACTTTCTAATTTCTTTTTTATATTTTTTTTAATTTTATTTATTTATTTAAAAACGCAGAATCACAAAGTGTCGGATAAGTGCTGGAAAGAGAGTGACGGTTCGTCGCACAGCAGCGACTACAAGCCCGACATAAAAGCTGGTTCATCTGAGTCCGAGTACTCGATTGCATCGACCACGTTTGATAGTACCATTGATTTGAAGGAGGTGCGACGCAGCGGTGGTGGTGTACCACTTGCAGGACCCGTAGAGTTTCCCATTACATATAGGTACGTTTACTTTTTCATATTTCTTTGCTCCCTGGTCCTCCCTTCTTAGTATTTTATAATATTTCTGATTTATTATTTTCAGTCGAAACTCAGCCGACTACGCAGACACCGTTAACTATTACCCACCCAAGTACGCCCAGCAGAACTACGGCTACGTCACGCAAACGGACTACGCACGCTACTGCATGCCACCCACACAGCGGTACGCTGCCAATCGCATGGTGCCCACGTCTGCGAGCAGTGACCATGCAACGTACGACGTGACTGCAATGCAGAGACGCAGTGGCTCTGCGTCTGCCCTGCACCAGGACAACGGGCTGCCCGGCACGCGCAGCAGTCTTATTGTGTAAACAACCCCGTATACTAATAATCCATATTTTCTTTCTAAGAAACATCCCCCTTGAGAAATCTTATAAAAAGATTTATTTTAATTATATACAGCTAGAAATATAAATATTAAATATAAATTTGAATATATATACGTAAAAATATAATAATTATTATGTTAGACTCAGGCGCCCAGTCAACGCGCGCTCTGGCTCGCACATTAAATAATAATTCTTCTTGTGATCTGTGATACTGTTTTAATAAAGAGATTTACATAAATATAATTAAAAATGTAGATATAGATTTAGATTGTATGTGCCTTTAAAAAAAATACTTGTATATACGATTTTAAATATATAAAATTAAGTTGTACTTTATAGCATATGGATTGTAAGATAAAATATCTTAAATGCATGATAGCGCTCGAAAGCGATTCTTTTCTATTTTTAAGTATTTTAATGGAATTTTGACAATTGTATACAATAAATAAATATTAAATAAAACATTTGAATTTATATTTGTTCAGACACAATTTCGGATCGCAGAGTATATTCATATGGTGAGTATCCTTGATTTTTTTTTGTACATTGCCAACCCTCCTTTAAGCATATAGGCAACCATCTGTAGACTGACATGTAAACTCACATACATATTTTACGAATGTGCGTACTTATCATTTTTTTAATATTATAATCACCGTAATTAGCCATCTGTGAACGCGTTTTTTGTACTCTTTGTATTTGTTAAACATGTAATTTGGAGTATGTGCGTCACGCATTGTTCTTAGAGCCTGGGCAGATCATCCATTATATTGTAAACCCCGCGAGCGAGGACAAAGAACACCATGGATCTATACAATATACGCAAGCATAATAAAAGAGGGTAGTTTTTGTTGTTGTTGCTGATGCTGTGTGCAAAAGCACCCGGATAATAATTGGATTTTGTTGAGTAAGATTTTTTTTATTGTTGTGATAAATTTGTGTAATTAAATTAATCGACAAAACATACATAACTTTGTGTACATCGCTAATCAAATGGCTCAGAGCGGCGGTCGCTGTAAATAGCAATGAAAACGTACAGAGATTCTACAATTACTGTTTTTGGAAGATGTTAATTAAACTGAGGCTAATAATATTTTCCACAGCATATGTAAGTATTTTTTTTATAATTGAAGTTTCCAAAAAAAAAAAAAAAAACAAGAACAGTAAAATAAAAGATATGAAAATCATAAAAATAGCCAAACAAAATGATTTAGGGAAAAAAATCGATTGTTCTATAATTGTAAGTTTAAAAAATAGAGATTGTTTAAATAAAAAAATGTATATTTAATTTAAATATATCTAATTAGGAATGTTATTTTTTATAGAAAAACTTTGTTCTGTGAGAATAATTAAATAAAAATCTAAATGGAAAACTACAAAAATACTAAAAATACTAAAATAAAATTATTAGTAGATTCGAATACTTCAGTTATCTAAGATTAATTATTAATCAAAAATATATATATATATATTTTTAATATATTAAATATACATATATATATATATATATATAATTATACATATTTAACTGTTATTTGTACGAAATTCTTGTTTT
>JAAAKO020051884.1:0-11011 GCA_010015015.2 Bolitophila cinerea
TTATTAAAAACCTCAAAAGGTTTGATAGCGTTTCGCAGTATACTAACATCATCCTGGGGTGCTCCCTATCCAAATACTATGATGTAAGATTTTGTACCACTTTACATAAAATTATTCATTCCAAGACTCCGTCCTATTTATTTAATTACCCTCTATTTGCCCGTTCACGCAGAACTCTTAATCTTATTAAGCCCTGTAGGCGGCTCAGCTCAATGAACAATTCTTTCTTTATTCGAGCGGTCACTCTATGGAACTCCTTGCCTCATGATACCAAAGCCATAAAATCTAAAGTTAAATTTAAAAATGCCTGTTTGGAAATTATGTAATCACTTTCTACTAGTTGATTTACATATTTTTATCTTCCATACTTCAACTATTATAATGCAAACTATTTTATTTTTTGTCATATTCAATTATAGCTGTTAAAATTATATTGCCTCTCTAATACTAAACCTAAGCGTCATATTATAAGCGTCTCATTCATATCAATATCAAATACCTAGCGTCATATTATAGCGTCATATTTATAAAAATATTTATACATTTTTTTAAAGCGTGTCATATTATTATAATAAAAAACAATATTATACAAGCGTAATATTACAGCGTCATATTTATAAAATAATTATATACTTTTAGATCATGTTAATTTTAAGTTATTATTGTTAAATAAATTCTAGTTATAGTAAAAAATTAAAAAAAATATTAGTTATAAGTTTTAATTGTATATTATAATCTAGTACTTATGCACTCTATACTTTTGTTAAAAATTGTTGTTGAGTGTAAATAAATGAATAAACAAATAAAAAAAAATAAAAAAAATCAGCTGATCAAAAGAACACAGTTTTTAATATAAATTCTCTACCCCTAATAAAAGATAGGGGAAAATTTTAATAGAATGCATTGTCATCGGCAAGACGTCAATGAAAAAAGTCAAAGGCAGTTTCAGCTCCATTGGATTAGAGGACGTCGGTTAATTAGGCCGTTTTATAATCCGCGCAAGCAAGCAAGATCTCATACACGCGAAACTAACGTAGACATTTTTTAAAAAAGTTTATCCTGTTAAATGAAAAACGCGAGTTTTAATAAATTCTTAAAAAATCTACATTTCTGTCATAATAGATTTAACTTTTAATTTTGGTTTATAAAAATCAATCAAAAAACAATTAATTTGTCATATATTGATTAACTTTCATTAATTTTTCATTTAATTAATAGGATTTTTAAAATGTAAATTAATTATTCAAAGATGAAATTTTGCCATAAAACATAAAAGAACTTTTTGAATTGATAAAAAATATAGCTTTTATTGATTGAATTTGGGTTATTATTGTATTTTAAACTACAGTACTAAACAGTTATTTTTTAGGAATAATTATTATTTTAAATACTTATTTTGCAATTATTATTATCATACAAAGAAAAAATATATATTTTATAGTAATAATTATAACTTCAAATATTTATATTATTATTATTATTTAAAGAAATGCGTATGACCATATTAGTATGAGAAAATTTAACATTTGCATTATATATATTTGAATATTTGAATATTTGAATATTTGAAAAAAAAATGACTTTTAATTTTAAAATATTTTCTGAATCTACAATAAAAAATATGAAATGAAGGTTCATGAAATGAATTTATAGAAAATCTTATAATGTTTTCTATATTTGCCATGCAAACGGGTCTCAATTTAAAAAAAAAATAAATAGCGTTAAAAAAATATAATAAATATTTAGTACAAAACTTTTACAAAATATTTAATTTAATAAAATATAACAATATAAAATATTTTTGAAATTGTCGGCAAATCAAAAAAAACATTTTTTAATACCTATTAATAGACTTCAAAACTACAATTAGATGAAAAACCTATTATTTTTAGTTCCGAGTCTGAAGGTCACATCTCCCACATTACAATATGATATTACGAGTATATTACGAAAAGTATATATACGCAATATATACAGAGTATTATTCCGTGAGCCACCACGTGAGCCATACTAAGACCTACATATTTCATCCTCGACAGCAAATATTTACGCAAACCGTTTATATATAAATATATATATATATATATATATATATAAATATATAATATTCGAGTATAAGTAAGACACCGTTCTGACGTCTCCCGTGTGTACACGTACGTTCGTCGTTCTTTTTGCTATCATGTTCTCTTCGAAAGCAAACACAAACAAACAATATTGTATAAGTCACCTTCGCGTGTGCGTGACTGCGGCGAGTTTATCTGTGTTTGTGTATACACACACATATACACATATATCCATTTGTTTATATACGTACTTGTCTCGTCTAGAACTCACCTTATTTTCGTATATTTATATACAAATATATCGCATGGACGCGAAGACAACAAACCAACAGAAACAACAATAAACGCCACACGTAAATATTTGATTTCCTTTATTGAGCGAGCGTGCTTTTCACCTTCTTTATCTTGTCTTTTTTGAAGTAGAAATTCCTTATGTGCTGCGAGGTACGTGTTAGGTGTTTTGAAAATTTAGAGGATCCTTTGTTGGAATGCGTTAGACGAAGAGAAATGATGCCAACATTTAAGTGGTCACATCGTACACTATATTTTTTTATAAAAGGGGTATATGATAAACAACCCTTTTTATAAGCAAGTAATAAACGAATACAGAAAAGAAAAACATATAGATGTTACCAACCAATTTGTTGACGCATCATATTTATCAAACAGATGTTGCAAAAATGTAGATTAATAATGTATTTGTGAGTCAAACATGAGTATCCGCGGTTCAATGGGGCTCGCTTGTCTATTGGACCAGCGCACAAATCCAATAAGGGTCTGTAGTTGTCCTGTATTTTTAATGGTATTTATTGTGCTTTTAACATTTTTAATTCTATGCAATTTTTTTGAATTTGTAACGGCGGGTATTTACATTTTGAATCAAAAAAATATTTAGCAATGAATTCAAATTATAAATATCTCCTTAAGCCGGTTTCAATTTATTGTGTATTTGCTGTAAAACATATTTTCAAAATTTTATAACGTTGCTAATATGTTGCAGCATGGTTGAACAAAACATGAATGCAATACAATAAATATTGTATTGTGAGATTTTTAAAACACTCGGCGATATCATTTAAAAACGTAAACTTTAGTAATATGTTGCAGCATGGGTGCACAAAACCTACTGAATGCAACAGCGGGCGTTGAGTCGACTGGACTCAAATGGGAATTGTCAAACCTTATACGGCCATCGCGAGAGTGTGTGGCCGTAAGAGCCACTGATTAATCTGCTAAAAGAAACCACCATTGCTTTTTAAAAACTAACATTACTTGGTTTCTTTCTAACACTATGATAATGGTTCTAAATTGGTTTGGCGGAGAATGATTGGCCATTTAAGTCTGCTCGTCCATCGCAGGAGTGTAAAATATTTATATATTTAGATTTAGATTAGATTGTTATTGAAATATACGTCTCTTAGATAAAGAGACGAACACAAGCAGGTCTCAATTTGGAGCCAATTTGCTCTTCCGAACTTAAAAGGATCTATCATACTCAAACCATTTCGATTTTTTCATAGATCTCAAAATATTTTAAAGTTTGAGCGCACACAAGTCGTCTGGGTTTAGGATGAAACATCCTAAAGTAGACAACCTTAGTCTCATGAGCTTGTACATTCAAATTTCAAGTTTTCTACTAAAGTTTTCTTTCCTCTTTCAGACCACACCCTCCACAGAGTGCGGAGCTCTCCAATTTAATAGAGACTTAAATCATTTCTGGCCATTTCGTCGGCCACATCATTTCCAGAAATATATGAGTGACCTGGAAACCACCGCATCAGCTCAACATTATTGTTGAGAGTAAGCTCGGTGAGTTGGTCGAGACATTTCTGGACAGTTTTAGAAGTTCTTTGTTACGCGTTTAGTGCTTTTAAAGCAGCTTGACTGTCCGAGCATATTACATATATACTGTCTGAAATTGATATAATTGCTGCATGGAAAACCGTCGCATATTTATATTGAGGGATTGCTATACTAATTGCGGGTTGTGTACAAAATACACCAGCTCGAGCTCTGGAATCCACTTTGGATCCATATGTATAGATAGTTACTTCATTTTTACATGGGAATGCTAATTTGCTCTTCTAGGACAAAATTTTGCGAAGGACTTCTTGAAGTTAAATTTTGGGAGCATTTGGTCGGATATCATTTGATAGTCTGTTTTGTTAAAAACTGATTTCATAATATTTCTGTGTCCTAGATCGTTAGATCTCAGCTCCCAGTTGTTTATCTGTACAATAGAGTAAGTGGAGCTAAGTACAATTACATTTCAACAGCTGCTGTTGTTGCAGTTCGTAAGGCATCAGTCACACTGCATGCATTCACTATCAACTACAATGATCCAGAGGAGTGGGAATAGTACTCCTTCTTCAGGGCATCCTTGCGTTACTGCTACCGCCAAAGTAGCACCATTTAGGCCCATTTTCTTCACTATCACAAGTTGAAGCTTACCTGCAAGTTCAAACCAATCGCAGGTTGAGACAAACTTTCCAAGTTGAACAGTAAGTTGTAAAACGTTTTTCTTCACTAGGAGTTGAGCAGAACTAGAGGTTTTCAACCGGCTGCTAGCTATCAACTTGTTCTTTAAAATATCCTGGATAATTGTGTATTAAACTGCAATTCGACAG
The DNA here is from genome assembly GCA_010015015.2 of Bolitophila cinerea. Taxonomy (NCBI): domain Eukaryota; kingdom Metazoa; phylum Arthropoda; class Insecta; order Diptera; family Mycetophilidae; genus Bolitophila; species Bolitophila cinerea. The sequence goes on from JAAAKO020051884.1 coordinate 4,691, forward strand.
TAATATTGTCAGTTTTTAACTTGCAGATATTTTTTTTAATAAATAGGTTTATCCGTATCACAGCGAACAATTTGTTTCCAAAAAGGGCTACAGTCACAACAACCACAATTATAATAATAACAAACAAATTACTTCATTTTAAATTTTATAAAAAAAATATTTATTGTAAAAAATATATTATTTATTTTGTTGCCGAGCGATGTGTAGTAGACATCTTTCACTTCATATTTATTACTGCCGCTGGAGTATCATTTTTCACTCCAAACGCCAGATCGAGCTCGCTGAAAGGCAAGGCAAACGCCAGGCGGTCGACTGTTTTATCAATACTTTTATCCTAACTTGCGGAAAAGTTTCAAATGCCAGGCTTTCGACAGGCGATCGTAGTTGCTTTCTTCCGCTCCAAGCTGACAGAAACCAAATGGATGTTTTGTTGTTGTTGTTATTTACATTTTTCTTGACGCACAATATCACTGAACGAAAAAAAAATTATGACTGACACATAAATCAAAGAGTGATAATTGAAAATGTGTCAAAACGCCAAGTTGAGAACAAAAATCCTCTTCAACTTGTACTATTTTTGGAAGTTAAGAAATCGGCAAGTTTATATCAACCGGAAGTTTTTATCCTACTGAAATCGAAAGTTACCCACTCAACTTCGACTGAAGAAAACCGATTCGGGAAGTAAAAAAAAAGTATCCTCAAGTTGAAAGTCAACTTCGAGTGAAGAAAACGGCCCTAAGAGTAGTTATTATGCATCTTGATTATAATCCACCCACTTGAACTGCTCCATACATAAACTTATTGAAAGCACTTTCCATGTCCAAGAACCAAGAATGATGCTAACATAAAATTCTTTCTTTCGAGAGAGTTTATTATGCGGCATACTATCTGGTGTAAAGTGGTTTCAAGTGTTCTTTAAGCATATTGGTTACAGTGCGAGGGTTTAGTTTGCTGTGGACCATCTATAATTTTACGATCAACCAGTCTTTCCAAAGATTTTAGAAAGAAGGAAGTTAGGCTAATCGGTCTAAAAGCTTCCGGTGTATCATATAAAGCTTTTTCCGTGTTTACGTATACAAATTACTTTATCGAGTCTTCAAGACTTAGGTATATATATTTAAGGGCGATAGATTTCTGCAAAATATTTGTAAGCTTCACTGTAAATAATTCACCTGATCTTTGAAGTAAGGATTATATAGCCTATCTTACCCTATTGTACCACAACCGAAACAATATTGTGGCCCCCTCTAAAACCCTTAACCCTCTCCTCTCCTCTAAAAAAATTAAAATCAGAAAATTTTGAAACATGAAACTTGATAATTTTATACGTATAAATTATAATTATATTTTGTTACGTAACATCATCTCAACCCCTCCCCCACCCTCCGCAAAACCTCGTAAAAAAAATTTGGAACCCTCTCCTCCTCTAGAGCGTTACGTTATATATAGACTGCAACTTATTATATATTTAAACAAGGGTTCTCAGGTTTTTTCTAGTCAAATCCGTGATACATTTAAAAATGTATTATGGTTTTATATAAATAATTAGATATTATTTTTGACGTATAACTCTTATGAAGTAATTGCAGTGTAATTTATGTAAATTAAATGAATTAAATGAAAAATACCAAACATGATCTTTTCTTAGTTTAGATTATGGCTATTTATTATGGATGGCGGGCAAAGCATAAAAACCATCAAAAATCCACTTAAGGGGTGGAAAACGATTTAAAGTTTAAAAATACCTATTTTTATGATTTTTTATTATTATAGACAATTAATGTCAATAAAAACAAATTTCAAAAATACCCACACGCGTAAAGAATTTTCATTCAAAGCTACCGGCTTAGCCGAATTTACGCAACGCAACGCCGACAAGTTGTTTTTATCTCATTTCTCCAGATTCATGGGAAAAGCAAATAAATATCTGAGCCACACACAAATATTTCAAGTAACTCTTTAGAACACACACGAGTTCAGCCACTCACTCGCGCACACACACACATACAGTATATACGTATATGTATCCTCTACACGCGTTTATTTACATAAGAATGAATGGTGAACGCCTTACGCCAGCAAAAAGCAAATGCGAGCGGTTTAAGTGCAAAGTGATGCGACACGCGGCGTACGCTTAAGTCACTTACGCACACACACACTCGTAAACTCCCGCTTCCCGCAGAACTTGGTGTCGCGCACCGACTTTGTGTTTAAGATGATTGCCCACGTGAGCGGCTACGGTGCGGTGGCGGCGGGCGGCGGGCGGCTTGGCATTTCCAAAGTTTACGAGCTCCGTGCACGTCGGAGCTCGCGCATTTTAGATCGTTAATTTAACGCACACGCGAAAACAAACACACGCATCGCAGACAGTATATATTTGATTAGGCTCGCGCGTGGTTTCTTGAATGAATAAACAATAATTAAATATACATATATATATATATATATACGTAACGTATTTGGTATTATGAACATATTCCCATAAGGATGGCAGTAAATTCAGAGTTATTTGGTGTTAATGTATGTATTTTTAAAATTTTGAAATGGAATTTAAAAAAATAGCCAACTATTTCGAGAAACAAAACTATCTAATATCTGGCTTCTATACACGTGTAAATAAATAATTGAAACTTAAAATTGATGACCATGATTAAATATGCGGGTGTTAATTAGGCACTCGCTGGACCCGCTGGTGAAAGGGTTGATATTTATGCATTGAGAATGAATAACTAAAACAATAATTGGAGTGTAGAAACATTTTTATTGTATTTCAAAATACTCTCTTAAGATCTATACATTATACAATAAATTATTATTATTGGCAGTGGTTATAACATATAATGTAAAAAAATCAAACTTTGCGATGGCACATCCGAAATTGAACTTAGCAATAAACACTGAGATCGAAAAAAAAATAACTTTAAATGGCCCTAACTTTGAAACCCCTAATCCAATTAAAAAAAATCAAACAGTTTTAAAAAGCTAATTTATGTTCTAATTGGTGGCTTCTGAGACTTTCTTGCTTCCATATTCTTATTTATTTCCTTCAAGCCCAATTTCTCTTAACAAGCCGAAGCTCTGTACAATTTGGTGCGTTGGCTTCCTTTGGCACTATTTCGATGTTATTGCCTTTACACCATTTGTGGGACACTTTGCTGTAGTGACAAGATGCTAGATCAGGCCAAAAGAAAGTAGAATTTCTGTGTTTTCTAATAAATGGCAGACATCTTTTCTGGAGACACTCTATCACATAAATTTCAAGCAATAATAGTGCCAGTTGCTACTTAACTCTGACTTCTTAGCCCACAAGTGAAAATCGCTTACCACAAGAGAAACTTCTTGGGGAACTTTAACTTTTGTTTTTTGGCAACTGGAAGAATCTTGACAATACATAAGTCCATAACACAGCAATAGAATTTTGAGATAAAAACTGACTTCAACTTTTTAGCTCGGCGCTGTGCTTCAAAGTTGTTTGTGGAATTCCTGTCAGGTACTGACTGTACTTGGTAAGTCTTAAGGCCCGCAGCTGCTTTGATTTTGCGAACTAAATACTCGCTGCAGCTTGCTTTTGCCGCCAATTTCATATTCGACAGCCGAATTTAAGGCTAACATCTCTAACAAAGCAACGATTTTATTCGAATTTTGTGGGCATACAAAACCTTTTTTCTTCTAGAACCGATTTTCCTGGCAACGTTCAAATCTCTATTAAATTCCTTGTTGGAAATGGTTTTCTGACTACATCGCGGATTTACTTTAGAAAATCGATCAATTATTTCGCGTCTTTTTACTTCCAAATTCATAACTAGTTTACATAGCGGAAAATTTCTAACAGCAATTTATCAGAAATTCTTTAACGCAAAGCCTACTGTATGATTTTTGTTTGTTTCTTTGGGATTTTTGTATTTATATCACTTCAAAGTTAGAAATTTATTTCGATCTCAGTCCTTAGCAGTGTTGCTAATTCTCAATACATAAATAGCAACCCTCGTATACGTGAATATTTTGGGTTTTGCTTCGGAAAATCTGTACCGAAAGGTCCATTCTATATCTTATTCCAGAAGGCATAATCTATTAATTTCGTTCTCTATAGAACGTAGTTTTTGTGCCCTGGTACTAGTTGACTAACGGACAGACGGACGGATAACATAACAAAAATATATAATCGGCCACAATTAAAAAAATATTCTTCAAAAAAAAAATTAGGAGAGAATGAGAGAACGAAAGAGAAAGAGAACATATATACACGATATTGCGTTTGCGACTAGATTAGGTATTTAACATTTTAGTTTTCCATGTTCTGTTTTTACAAAATAATATTTTACAAAATTGTGTTTTTTTACAAAAATTCTTAAAATTCTTTATTGCAAAATTCTGTTTTACAATAAGTTTTCAGTCACCCACCTGAACCTGCCAATGGAGTAGACAGAGAAACAAGAAAGGAGAGTGTTTTAATAATTAGAAATGCCCATCTCACCTCTTTTTGTTTGGTCAGAAATTTATTTTACAGAACTTTTTGACGAGCTGAGTTTTGAGTCAAGACATCTCCGCTAAACACATTACGTCACAAGCATTAGGCACATATGTGCCACATATGTAATCATTTTATGAATATTGCGGTATTGCAATCTTCAGATATTGACATGTGAGCCAAATCTCTGACGCAGCAATGTCACTGTCGCCATCTCTTTAAGAATTGAGCGGTAATGTCAGCCAAAGACTTCTATGCACTAAATCTCTAAATACGAGTATAACAAATAATAAAATAATGGCAAACGTATTTTAACATCATGATATTTATTATATTTTCTAAAAGTTTAATGAAATTCTTGGTTTTTGCTTACATTTTGCTTCTTTCTTTCCATTCTCGAGCCATTTTTACTAAAAAAACAAAAATCAATAAACTTAGATTTGAGACTGGCGCCTTTTTTAGCATATACTCCATAATTTCCCCAAATGGCTTTATATGTGATCAGGCCTGTATTTTAATTCAAATCTCGAGTGAGTGAGTGACTTTTTTATACATATGTATAAGTGACGTGACATATGCAAGATGTATAAAAAATGTAACTCAGATTTGAATTAGAATATGGCCGCAGGCTGGAAATACGTTGAAAAGGAGCTGACAACAAAAATTTAGCGGGTGTGTGACAAACTTCTGAAATCTTCAAAAAACTAAAGTAAATATAAAAAATAAAAAAATATTTGTTTACACAATTTGCTGATATGACAATGAACTAAAAAATGACTATCTAAGATATAAAGAATAATGCTACGATTACACGGATTACAACTATCGACAGTTCAAAAATGTTAACAAATGTCATCGAATAATATTTAAGAAGGAATGTAAAATAATAAAAAAACAATAGTATTACGAAAAAAGTAAAACATTATTTCAAAATGAGTGATTTTTAACTTCCAACTCCTCTTGGGAGATTTTGCGGGGGGAAATCATTTCGTTTTATTTTATATGAAATAAAGCTTATATCCGCTACATCCCTAAATACCCTTCTTGGAAAAAGAAGATATGCCTAAAACACAAGAAAATATTACACGAATATAATTAAATGTTAAATGTTATATCTCCGGATAATAAAAAGACCGTTTAAAAGGGTAATAAATGCTATGAGTTTTATATCTGATGTTATAGATACAGACAAAAAGCATATAACTGAAAGAGCTTTATTAATGTGTTGTTTTGGAAATAAAATATATTTTTATGTCATCCTACTTCAATAACTCCCATTAGCGTCCCAAATAATTTCAATTTCAATAAAAGATTTTGCGAAAATTGCCCCTTGACAAAATTAAAATAAAACGAATAAAACCATTTTTGTATCAGTTTTTTTGTTTTTTTTATATCAATAATTATTATTATATTATGTAAAATTGTTATTAAAGTTTAGGTATTTTTAGATTAAAGAATTTGTATGTGCAATTGTCTGCCAAAAAGGTATGTACTAAATTTCACATAATTATATTTTTTAAATATAATTTAAAATTTTGATTGGTCCTTTTTTCCTGGAATTTAAATGCAACATCGCAGCATCAGCAAAATAGAAGAAACATCGACAGTTTGTATTTTGTATATCAATTCTGATTCATCATCAGTCATAATATTTCCACGGCACTCATCCCGAGCCCGACCGCACAATGACGTGTTCGAACCACGCGCTTCTCGTTGCACATCATGCTTGTCACCGCTTCTATGCGACATTCCGTCACGCAAAACCATTTAAAGACACCACACACACACACACACACACACACACACACACACACACACACACACACACACACACACACACACACACACACACA
>JAAAKO020051895.1:0-11009 GCA_010015015.2 Bolitophila cinerea
AACGTATATCTTCGGTATCCGTACGACCACGTTTAAAGTCCGCATACCAATCGATGATAGTTGATTTTCCTGGGGCAGAGGTGCCGTATTGCTTATCATGCCACTGTTTTGCCTCGACGGTATTTGTTCCCAGTTTTTCAAATCAAAAATGTATAATCCTTAAACTTAAACAATGCCGGAGCTCTTAGGCGGAAATCGCTACAATCGTTCCACAATTATACAAAGATTGTTTTTCACATTTTCTGCTAAATAATAAATTTGAAACCATTTCGTTTTGCTGCATCAAGAAACACTAAGATTTGCAATAAACACATGTCAATATTTACCTCAGTCAGATGTGTGTGTTGTTCCATTCGCTAGACTAGATACTTATTCTTGTCGTATACGATATGCATTCCTTCATAAATATTACTTAAATTATCTTACTAGCGATAAATATAACTGTTTTAAGGCGTACGCTAGCTAGCACGTATACAGACAAGGAAGAGGCAAACAATATAATAATTGAAGTAATTTCGTCTTTCCGACGCAAAACTAAAAGCATTAGGAAAACATGATATAAGCATTTTCCCAGCGATGTTTGCTTTTAGTCTCTTGGAAAATGCAAGAAATTGCAATGTTTGTGGAAAATTAATTATAGTATTGCGCACACTGGATAAATAATAAACGTTTTACCCGCGCACTCGCAAACGCATACACAAACATACATTTATACATTATACAATATACATGCATACTCACTAGGGTGGAGCGCGATTTCATATATGATGTCCGTTAAACTTAAATCGACATATTTATAAATATATTTTTATAAATTTTGACTGATTATAAATCTATTGACTTTCATATTGATATAATAAAATTATGATTTTTGCGCAGATTTAGTTTGCTAAATTACAAAAGAGTTTGGTATTATTTTGACACATTATTAATAGAAATGGATGCTTTTTAAATATTGAAAATGTAATATTTGCAATGTTGTCTGATAACCCTACTCGCTCAACCGCTGTTTATCTTTTTAAATTAGGGCTTAAAGGTAGTCTGCAAATCGTACATTAAAGGTCAAATAAACCGCTTATACGACCTTAAATTCAAGAAAAAAAATTACAATTAAAGTCCATTTAAGTTAAGATTTGCGGTTCAAAATGAACCTTAAGTGCAAAATTTAAATAATTTAAAATGAAATGTAATGTTTTTTTCTAATGGGTTAAAAACAATCGAAAATAAATAAAAACTTTGTGCCCAATTGTTATAATATATTTTTTACACTGTATACAGTTTTGTTAAAACAAATAAATTATTGTTCCAACATGTTTTTTGTTACAATGAATACATTTTTATAATCCGATAAAATTACCAAAATATGATTGTAAATTTAAAGAAATTTCAGCTACCACCGAATTTCGGCACCATGGTCTGCTAGAAACAGAAAGTCAGCTCTTCGTTAATGAAACTTAATATTGAATAACAAACATCAACTCAAAATTGTATTACGATCCTGTACAATTCCATTAGATCAATATCACTAAATTGCACCTGCAATCAGTTAACTGACTAAAGGCGTCAATTTGAAGATAACAGAAAATTCAACCAACTAATTACGGTCAGAAATAAGCAAATATCGGAACATTGACTTTGGAGGCAAAGGCAACAGCGACAGGTCATTTTTCCAGGTGCGGCAATTATAAAGAAAGAATTCTAATAATTCTTTATATGATAAAAAGACAAATACGGCACTATTACCAATACGAAAAGGCCATTTGTCCAGATGCGGCATAAGACAAATGCCTAACAGACAAATGTGGCTTAGAGGTAAATTACAAATGTATTTTTACTTGAATTTGTCTGTCAAAATTTAATAAAATCTACTATTCCGAATTTTAAGAAATATAAATAAATATAAATATAAATAATATATATATATATTTATAAATAAATAAATGTTCAGCTCTTCTCGAGTTTCGAAATACGTCTCTACAATATTCGCAAAAACTTATAAAAAATTATAATAATCATGACTGATTATAGAACACACATTTATTAATTTTATAAGAAATATGGAACTGTTATCGAGTTCAATTCGAACTTTTTTATAGTTAAGTTTAAGGATATATTTTAGGTATTATAGAACTGTTTTGGAGATGGATTCCAACTATTTTTGAATTTCTCGGATTCAACTCTATTCCAGCTCTATTTTAGTATCGAATTTAAGTTTCCTAACCTAGCCTCTCTAAACATTTGTATATTAAATATACAGGATCGAGCTATAATAGAGATGGTCAACTCCGAGTTCCTACTATTTTACAACTGGATTCCAGTTAATTCCGAGAATTATTTTAAAATTCTCAATACGCCATTTTCAAGGGTTGTCTCCCAAAAGAAATATAAAAAATGTTTAAATTTCACATGTAGTATTTATAAAATATAATAAAAAATAAATAGACCATTTTCATGTGTATTTGTCATATTTGTCTTTGCCTAAAAGGCCACACCACCAAAAAAATATATTCTATAAAATTATAGTTCCATTTTTTACTATGTGTTCTTTTTATTTAAAATATGTAAATGTAACAGATTTTTTTATATTTATCCAAAAGAAAAGACAAATTTAGAATAATATTATTTGAATTCACATTCGGTTTTAAATGTGAGCATTTTATGCCAGCAGCTGACACATCATAATTTTATAGTTCTCAAAACCCATGATTCTCGAAATACACGTTTATCGAAACAATTACTTCTCTAAACTACACTTCGCGAAACCCATCACACTTCATGAAACCCACAGATCTCGAAACTTATATTTAGCGATTCCTGAAAAGCGTTTATAAATATTTTAAATAGACCCTATAATGAATATTTTTAAATATATATATTTTAAAACGCGCAAAGGTTTTGCACGCAGTTGCGCGTGGCATCAACTTCTCTGGATAACAAACTATTTCTAAACTTGGGTTTATATAGGGTGACCCAAATATTTTTTTCGAAGAAGTGTGGTTTTTTGAAAAGCGTGGGTATCGATAAGCGTTGTTTTTCAAAAAGCCAGGGTTTCGAAAAGCGCGAGTTTCAAGACCTATAAAACGCACTTCTCTTTCTAACGAGATAAATATGTTTTAAAGAACGTCTTGTCTTTTTTGATTCAACCACAAACTGAACCCGGAACTAAGTGGAAACGAATAACAATAAAATATTATTCTATTTTTTTTATTTTAACCAAACATAAAAAAAATCTTTATTTTGGCATTTACGTAGTAACATAACTGAACGACTCCGACTTCAACTGCAATTCCCTTTCGAATCAGAAAAAAACATCTTTAAAAAATGTTTTTATTTAAATACAAAAAATGTAAAAATGCATATTTTTAATTACAAATTAAATAGACTTTTTTTAAATAAAAAGAACGGCTTCTAAAAAATATGCTCTTAAATCTGAAAAATTCAAATTTTAGAGTATCTATGATTTTGCGATAATTTTATAATTCAAATTTTGTTAGAGCCGGAGTCAGAACAAATTTAACGACTTCTCCTCCTACTAAATAAAAAACGACTCCACCGACCTCGACTCAGATTCCACAGCACTATATAAAAGAACACTTATTAAAAAAAAGTAATAATTTATATTTTGTGAATGCCAAAAACCATTTTTTTGTGCAATTATGCGTTCCAAAAAAACTATTGAGTTCCGAATTAAATAAATAAAAACAAAAAACAATTGCAAACAATTTTGAAATAACTTTTAAATGAGTGTGGTCAATCAATATTATATTGGTGATTAAAAAACCTTTTTCTATTTTTGGAGTCAAGCATGAAATTATTTTTTAGATATCTTTCAATAGGGGTTAAAAATCGTCAAAAAAACAGATTTCTTCGATTAAGGTCTACTTTAAGAACTGAAAAAATAAAAACAAGTAATAATAATCAAAAAAAATCCAAAAAAATATTAATAAATAAATAGGTCAAATGAAATAAAAACAAATGAAAAATTTATTTTTGAAAATTTTGTTTAAAAAAAAAACTACCTCTCTTGTTTTGTTGCTTCCTAATATTTCGTTTTAGATTACATTTTGAGTTCATCAATGCATAAAAATGCAAGCATAGATAAAAAGTATTTTTTGAATTTACAGAACTCCAAAATTTAATTATACAGCAGTGGTGGCCAAAAAGCGACCTTCGGGCCGCATGCGGTCAAGATGTTTTATGATTTTATATAATTTGTCCATAACAACTTGGGGTAAATAAAACTAGTCATGTTATTTAAAATAAGGTTAAAAGAGCTTATTTATATTCAAATTTATATTGAGATTGGTATATGGAGCTATTTTTTATGGATTTTTTTGATTCCTTTTTATTTATAGATTTACACATTATTTGGGCACAAGAAAGCGGATGCGTAAACATCCCTTTTACAATTTTATATATATCGTCGGTCTCAAATCAGAAGTCTACGAAAACCAAAAAAAAACAAAGTCGTCTTATCGTTGAAATAGATTAAACTGATAATTTATCTTCGTTTGCTCTATTCAGATTTTTTTGTGGTTGCTAACTAAAAAATAAATGTGATTACCTATGCTTGTAATCGTATTTAAAATACAATAATCGTTGTTTGATAGTTTGCATAATGTTCAAACTACTCTGTTATTGAATAAATGCTAATAATAAAGTGGAGCCAATAAATCAATTGTACCAAAGATAAAACGATATTGTCACCGAAAAAAACGAAACCAATATTTCCAAAAAATCACACCAAATAAAATAAATTTAAAATTTATCTGCACATACAAAAATCAAAAAACAAGAAAAATCTAGTAACAAAATTTGTTTGTAACAATTATATTTTTTTGGTACAATAATTTATATTAGGTAGCAAAAAAAAAACTTGGTAAAAAATAGGGGCACAATCAATTTTTAATTTTATTTTAACCATTAAAAAAATCAAATCAAGTGGCCCTTTCAGTAAATAAATATAAAAGATCTTTAAAATATTTAGTTCACCGTTTAACGACCAACAGATTTGTACCAAAATACTTGCTGATGATGGTATAGTGCATTACTGAATTAAAGCATTTTAACTAAGAGATTGAAGTTTTTCAATACAAATTGTAAAACGGAAAAACGTATTTTCGAAATTTAACACATTCAGTTTAACATACATATGTATGTATGGTGAATTATTCCAGTTATTAATGACGTTAACAAAAAATGATGAATGTAAGTGATTATTGTTATGCTGCGGTATTATAAAGTTTAATGTACGGGTTGACTGACACGATATAAGTGTATCAAATAGGTACTTTGGTTTTTTATTTTTAAATAGTTTAAATAGAAATATCAGTTGTATATATTTTTAAGGTAATAAATCAATTGAACGCATAAAATGTTGTTTTGAAATATATCGATGTGATGAAATTTACGTTTGGTTAAAACAAATCTGATACATGAATTAAAAGTCAGCTACAAAATTCTTTCCGACCTGCAGCACTTTTTAGAGGCAACAATATCACCATATCAGAAATGAGGCATTATAAGGGATTTTATTAATGATATTCTAGTATGGGCTGAAGTAAAGGTGCACAATGGCCATATGCTTCTTAGCGCACCATTAACTTTAGCCAAAACTTTGTTACAGTGATCAATCCAATTGAAAGACGAATGAATAGTTATTTCCAGATTAGAAACAATGTCGCTATAGGATATTATTTTTTGTATTTAAAACAAGTGGATCAGTAGGAGTAGTAGGATCATTTTGGATGAATTGGTGTTTTTCCTGCATTTAAGTTAATACAATTTTGAATAGATAGAAATGATGGACAAGTCATAGTTAACTCGTGATGTGCTATCCTTAATCATAAATATATTTGCATATCATCAGCATATAGGTGACATGAAGAGAAGTTAGTTTTGATGGCAAATTATTAATAAACATAGAGAAAAGTAGAGGTCCACGAACAGAGCCCTGAGGAACTCCCTTAAGAGTGTCTTGGAAAAGAAGTATAATTTTCAATGGAGACACACTGAGTTCATTCGGATAAATAACTTTTAATAAGATTATAGACATGGAATCAAAACCAATGAATCGTAAATAATACAATTAGTTCATAATCTGTCATGATTTACAAAACAAATGCTTTTGAAAAATCTAACAATGCAAAGATGACTGAACTGTTAGTATCAAGAGCTAAATTACTATTACTATGATTCACTGTGAAGCCGGATTGGTATTTAAACAAAAGGTTATTACGAAAATTAAATTAATCAATTTGATCTTTAATCAAAATTTCCATAACTTTAGATAATGTTGGAAGTATACTTATTGGTCGAAAATCTTCACACTTGAAAGATCTTGAGTTTTTTGGAATTGGTATGACTTTAGCTTTTTTCCAAGTATCAGACGTAGTGAAGACAGTATTAAAAAGATGACATAGTATTGTACTGATTTGAGGTAAATTTAAACAAAGAAAATCAAGTGGAATGTGATGAAGGCCAACCGTGTGAGATTTAATTTGAGAGAGGGCAATAATAATATCCCGTGGAGATGGAAAATGATGATAAAATTTGATGCGGCTCAATGCATTGATTTGAAAGAATCACGTCATTGGAAGTAGTCAAGTAGAAATTATATTCATCAGCAGTGAAGGGCCGGATATTACGCCAAACCTCAGAAGAATTAAGATTTAAATTGAGTTTTGTTTTATAGTAGTTAACTTTTGCTTTTGGTATCTTGTGAAGCTTTATTTCTTAAATTTTTAAACATCATTAAATTTAAATTAGATTTAAAACGCCATATCACGTTTAACAAGAGCCGTATGAAATAATGGAGTTAACCATTGCTCAATTGGTTTATTTCTAATGAGAATAAGTGGAGCATGTCATTTAAGCAGTAAAAGGATTGTTTCTGAAATGTTATTGGTCATTATGTTTAGAAATGGCGGAAATGCTTACTTGACTGTAGTGCTGAACAAGAAGAGGCTTATTAGTAATAAATAGATCTAAAAGAGTAGACGAGGTTGAGGTAAAATGTCTAGGTTCATCAATTATTATTTCTAAATCAAATCATTGAAGTAATTGGCGAAATTGTAATGTTGAATTGAATGGAATTAAATTGTTTTGATTGAAATACCAGTTATTATTATCTGATTATAAATTGTAGTAAAATCATGCAATATATCTTCAATAATTGATAAATAATGGATAAATCATTTATTGAAGGAGGTTTGTAAAATACGCCAAAGGGGATTTTGAAAGAAGGCAATATACACTCAATAAGTAAATATTCAGTATTTATCAGGTTGATCTAAAAAAAATTACAACTCTAGCTTGTAATCCTGTTTTAACAAAGACGGCAACACCTCCACCTCATCTGATAGTCATATCGTGACGATATAATCTAAAACCATCAATAATAACATTTTTTGACACAATATATGATTTAAGCCACGTCTTTGACACCGCATTTAAATGTATATTATAATTTTCCAAAATATGTTTAATCTCATCAATTTAAAATCAAAAAATGCACCGGAAAAGCAACATACATCTGAAAATTAAATTTCTACATAAAATACTTACAGACAAAATATTAAAGGATCTTAATTTAGCGTTCACTAAAAAATACATTTTAGTCCTATAAAAAATTGAAAAGCGTGCTCTTTTTTAGTACATTAAAAACTCTCAAAAACGTGCTCTAACTTTTAATATATGTGCTCTAAGGTAATGTCAGTTATTGAATACAAATAATTGATTTGCTTAGAGGGTAATTTTCAATAATTCAGCGTACATTTTTTAATTTATAAGAGCACAACGTTTTTTTTCTAGAGCACATCCAGTTTTGGTAAAGTACACATTTAAAAATTTAGCATTTTTTTTTTTTTTAATTCGCATAATTTTGAAATCTTTATTAAATATAAATAATGAAATTTAATTAATAATGATATTATCTATAAAATTCGGGAAACAAATTTTTACATTTGGCTTTGGTGAACATGATTCAAGGTAAAAATACGTAAAAGTGAAAAATTTCAAACTTAAAGTTGAGTAGGCAAAAAAAAATAAAAAAATTAAGATATTTTCCATGGCAATATTGAGAATTTCACCCCACCCTAAAACACACACACGGTGTGCATAGCAGCTATAGAAAACATACATACATAGCAGTATTTATATAAATGTATTTGTTGTACACCGTGCGCGTGCACGTATACAATATAAGGACACACACACACACACACACACACACACACACACACTCATACATATGTATTTGTATATGTTTGTAAATAGAAAGTACAGTATGGAGTTGTTAGTGCAAATAGAAATTGCCAGTCACGTTTTCAGTGTACAGATATTACTATTATTATTTTGAGCTAGCGAGAAAATGGAAGTGTCTAGAGAGAGAAAAGCTCCGTGCCGTATAGAACAATGGAAATAACCACGCGGCGGTACAGCGGAAAAGTCCACACACACACACATACACTTATACGACCCTTATTGCACATGACCGTATATATAGGGGTGTATGTGCATTATGGATACGTAGTATTTGTGCTGTGCATGTGCATACAAAATCCCGACACACAAGGCAAGTTGGGGCACCGATAAAAGACGCGTGATCAGTTTTTCTGAGTACATCTTACTCGGAATAATGTTGGTATTACATACATACACAGTAAAGAGTGTATGGTAGACCACACACACACACATATGCATACACACACCACACCCGAAAAAGCTCACTCTCCGGAATATAAGCGTTTTACTGTTGAGTTTACGCGCTTACGACAGGGGTAGTCCTTCAATTAGTCTCTAAATGCAAATTAGGAACCCCGCACTTGGGACAAACGCATACGGAGAGACAAACCCGAAAATATATATATACGCAAATACACGAGATAGACAGACTGTGCATAATTGGAATGGAGCTTTACAAGTGTTCACCCTTATGTGAATTTATAAAAACGTCCCCATCTGTTTGTGAAAGAAAACATTTCGAGGTTTTGTCGACTGCGTGAATACGGTATCCGGTGTATAGAGTGTGCGGTATCCCGCATTTAAACCCTCGCATTTACGTACACACACATATGTGTGTGTGTGCACAGGTTTACATATTTAATTTATAATTCACAATTCCCATTTGATGGTGTTCGCATGCCACACACACACACACACACCGCAATCACACCGCGATGCGCCGCGCCGCCGACACCGTTACCGTTACCGAGGGCATCCCCCATCACCCCGTCAACCCTCACATGATGGTGTCTCGCGCTCGTCCTGTTTGTCCGTGGGCTGTCATGCCATGCTGGCACTATATATACGACATACAAGTATGCGACAGGCGACAAGACAATTACATTCCCATATACTCGCCCACCCACAAATATATATGTATATATATACATATGTATATATCTGCCTCACACACATACATACATATATATAACATATGTTTATACAGCAGCAGCTGCAGCATGTTTGCAATACTAATGGACGGCAATATACAATTTCAACCCATCGTGAGTAAACAGGTAATCAGTCAAAAGAACTGACGTGACGGTTGAGCGGTGCACGAGCGCGAGAACTGTTTTAATGGTGGCCGCCGCCCGCCGCCGCCACTGAGCTTTTTGCCAATGTACGCTTTGCTCCTCTGCAAGAAGTGCTTTTTCGTGCGCAAACAGCACACACACACACTTGAGCTGACTCGACGGGGGGTGCAAGTGTTTCATATACCTACAACACGTAAAAATACGTATAATACTATACATGCATACATGTAACATGTGTACATGTATCTATAGTACTGAATACATGTTATACTTATTTGTAGAGTGCAGACAGACAATTGAGCGTATAACAACATGATAGACGACGGTATATATTCCAAAGCTTTATTACGAATACATATATATATATATATATATAAGTATATATAAGTAAATGACGTAGATGTACAGACGATGCGCGAGATTTGTTGTGAAATTTAATTGTGTGTGTATACTGTAAATTTAAGATGTGTGCATTGAGTCTGTGAGTGTGTGTGCGTGTACTTAAACCAAGTTCTTAGAAAACTCTCTCACTATCGAAGACAGATGGACACACAGAACCATAAAATAGGGCAGATTTTGTAGAGCAAGAAATGACAGCTTATGTTTGTTTTTGCAGAGCACTTCTTAAAGATTAATTTTAAGCGAATTGGGCTGGAAAAACATTGCGGGCCACTTGTTACACGGTTGTGGTGGGTAATTAGTGGACGCAAAACATAGATCCAGGTTTTTTTGGTTCAATATCGTCAGAGTAACACAAATAATGGCCTGAAAAAGTAAAAAGTAGCTTTTCTTTATACAAATGCTCCCAAAATGCCAAAATATGCTTTAAAAATATCATAAAATTGTCGGTCTTAAATCGGATTTTTATCAACAATAGGGTGGTCCATCTTTTTTTGTTTTTTAAGTTTGGCCACTCCGAAAATTTGTAACATGTATCAATAGCAATAGCAATAATATTGTAATATTTCATTTGGTTAGCTTTATCGGAAAAGGGTGTTCAATCAAGTGCAAATTTAGTGTTTTTGTGAAAAATAATAGATTTTTTTTACAATGGCCATTTATATCTCACATGAGTGACTTTTTTATACAGATAAAATAGGTTCATCCGGGACTCAAACCAGTTACCAGGTCCAAACACAGATATTTCACCATTTAAACACACATGGACTTCTTCAACACTTCCTAATATGACCACGGAAAAAAGGTCTGCGAAGCGAAAACGCGGAAACAGACAATCGGAGGAAACCAACATCCCCACCAGCACGTAGGCCACAGGTACTATAACCCGTTTCTTAGAGACGGTCGCTATCTGGGAATCTACCTAGTGAACTCAGCGATCTTCCCAAGAGAAAGGCGGTGGAGTTCATCACGGGATATCAGGTGGGAATGAAATACTCTCCATCTTAGATGGATTAGTGCGGGGCATTCGGCGAGAAAATGTACTGAAGATTCAATTTCTCCGCACCTGCT
>JAAAKO020051906.1:0-11006 GCA_010015015.2 Bolitophila cinerea
ATTATTGGTTTTATTATTTTTGATTCATATGAAGAAGTGTTATATACAAACCGTAAATGTCAAATATATCGAAAACAATCGATATTTTACTAGAAGCATGTTTCGATTTTCTGGTCAGTTATCGTATGGCCTATCTGCCCTTGAATTTATGACGTTGAACTTTTAGGACACCATGTATATACAAGATTACTTGACTGCAAGAAAACAATAAATTATTTTATAAATAATTTAAGATATATTGTTTTCATCATGGTAAACATATTTTTAGGTTAATTTGAAATTATTTGGCTCTAAATAAAATATTTAAAAAATATAAGTTTATAATATTTTTTTATTGTGACATTATTTTATAAATTATCACAGTTGTTTGTGTTTGTAACAATTTTAATAATTTCCTCCAATTCTACGTCCTGAAATACCGCCTTTAAATTATTTGCTGACTTTTTCTTTCAGATGACGCTGACTGGACTGCCAGCGAGTCATTTTTATTGGAAGTGGAGTTACTTGGATTTCAATGTGAAACGAACTATTTAAATACTATTAATTTACATTTAAAAAACAGACAAAAGATTAATATCTATTTTTTATATTTTTTTGTAAATTAATTAAAAAATTGACAAAATATTACTTTAATATGAAAAAAATATCACCAAATAGGCCCTCAAAAAGCTATATTATAACCTAAAAAAGGCAACAAAAGAACAATTATGACCAAATAAACTCTGATGCGTAAAATATGACCAAATAGGCTTTACAAAGTATGGCTTAAATAACGTTTTTTTATTAAACATTTATGTGTTATATTGATTGAGAATTAAAATTGGTATTTATTTATGGTATCTTTAGCCAGTGGGAAGATACTATTGTACGATCAGAACTGGTTTATTATTCTCAAAATGATTCAATTCAAAAAAAAACAAATCACAAGTTGGTTTTTTCCCCTATATGTATAATTATTTTATGTAATCCCTTATACCTAAAACTGTATGTAATCCTATATGTACATGTAAACCTTCCAGCCCAACAATGGCTTTTAGCTAAAGTGGCTTAATACAAATAAAAAACAAAATTCCGAATACATTTCATAAAGGTTGGTAAATTTCCTTAGAATTTATATCTGTACTTTCAGAAACTGCTGCCACGATTATTAAATATCAGAAGATGTGGAGGGCACCCCTGGCCCGCAACTTAATCTTGAATATTTGCATGTGCTTGTACAATCGGTGCTTCCATTGCTGGAGATTTTGTTTACAAACTGAAAAATGATCATGCATTTTTCTATAACGAATATTCGAGTATCTGTCATGGTACCAGGACATTTTGCCAATCTTACATCCTTAATTCTGTTTTTTTGGCTGTGGGCACTTATGTTGTATCATGTGAACTAATTAGCATTCAAATCAATTACTCGTAGATTGGAGATTGGCATAATTGCATTTGGCAAAATGCTTAATTTAATGATTTTAGAAATATTGAAAAAAAATACCTACAAATATTAGTAAAATTACATTGGATTAAAATACGTCGTGCTATTTAAAATTTAAATTATAGTATATACAAAAATAATTTTTGGTACATAAAAATGTGTTTTTTTGATAATATTTATTTATTTATTGAGGTCAACCAATTTATTTATTTGTGACAATATTTTTTAGTACATTTTTTTGTTAGCCAATGATATTTGATATGGTATTGGCATTTTTTTTAAATGACACTCGGCATGATCCATAGAAAAGATGTTTATTTCACTGGTATCAAAGTTGGATTACAATTTTAATTAAAGGCATTTGTACAAAATATAATATATATAATATAATATAAAAATAATAATTAACTTTAGCTAATATTATTCAAATGATATTTTTTTTGCCAGTATATATGCTAGATAAAAAAATATATTTAAACCATTGCAACAATTAAGTCAAAGGATTCCCATATTTCAATTATTTTAGCCTATTACCTTCGAATGTTCGATGGGGATCATTTCGAAGTTTTTTTTAATTGTACTTTAAGATACTCGATTGAATTTAAATCCGGATTGGTCGATGACTATTCCATGGCCTCTATAGAATTATTAGAAAGTCAGCTTTTAGTTGATTTGTCTTTGTATGAGATGGACCTTTACTGATAAATAAACTCATTTATATTGAGAATCTTAACTCATGCCAAGAAGTTTTCTTGAAAAATGTCTTAGTATAAAAAAATCCTGCCACTGACTATCCCCAAAAATATATGTGGCCAATAGTGATTCGGCCAATCGTAGTACATTATGCTACGCCATTATGCTGGCAGAGCACTTTACAGTCCTTTCAGGTTTAAGCTGTTCCTATGATAACTCTTATTCCAGAGTATGAATTGTCGCTCAAAACTATTTATCGCAATTGTCTGGATAACTAGATTTTGAGGTCATTCAGCCTATCTCAATCATAAGTCATTTAGCTTTTTACAGAATACTACATTTTTATTATTGTGCAAATATATTTTTGATTTTAAATGAAATCAATCATGTTGATTAAAATATTATAAAATAAGCCATAAATACATCGTTAAAAAATACATTATAAACGCATATTTCTTACCCAAAAAAAATCTTAATAAAATATAATTCACATTTAAATTTATTTAAAAATATATACTTGATAGAATAACTAAAAATGTCTACATTATATTATAAAATTAAAAATAGGCATTTGTACTAAAATAAGTTAAAATATTCAAAACAAGCCAAAATAACAATTATATTAAAAAAAAGCTAAAAATAGCCGTAGTAGTCCTTAAATTGATTGAATTTGTATGAAACGTATTTCTGCCTTACTCATCTGACGATATGGTTGCCAAAAAATAAGAAGCTAGAGTTTTTTTTTCGGTTTCCCTACTAATTCTCAATATATTTAACATATATTTATTGATAAGAAATAAAATTTCTATCTAAAGTTCTAGGAACCGCTGCCACACAACGTTTATAGAAAGTCAGAAGATGGTACGAATAGGTTTTAGTTGAAACGTTTTTATTATTCTCCATTTAGAAATTCCCCTTCATCATTATTATTTGCGTACGCTGACACAATTATCGTTGCACTTGAAAACTTGCGTTTAAACTAAAAAAATATTCATTATTTTTCTTAACGAATTATCAAGTAGGTCTAGGTATAGATGACTACATGTCTAGTTTAGGATTACGTAATCTATTGTCCCTGTACGAGGACATGCAAATCGAAATTTGTGTCCTTGTGCCCATGTGCCATTTTACCAATTATATTATGGTCATTTTGTCAATTTTTCTTAATAAATGTAATTCTGTTAAGATCTTTAGCCGAAACGCCAACTTGATCATATTATGGTCAAAATTTACTTCAGTGCCCATACTAAAAAATGAGCGATGGAGTAAAGGCTCTTACGAAATGAACAATCTTGCTTAAATATAGACGGGATTTAAAGTTAAAAAAAAAACTAAATACGCGTTAAAGATCTAAAACTAGAATATCATTACCAGGAAATAGAAAAAGCAGAAGCTCAGTCAATTGGTTTAAAAAATGATGGAGATTGTGTTAAAAGTTTTCCGTCTTTAAATTTTCACCGCTTAAACCAAATCTTCCCCTCAAATCATTTAAAAATGTGCTATTTTTAACTTTCTCTTGCCTTTGTTAAGGGGCATTTTGCAAAATTAATTTTTTAAGGGCTACTTTTTACATTCCTATATTTTTTGTAATGACGTCAACTAATTGGCATTTTGGCCAAATAGCTTAGCTGATTTAAAATTTTTTTTTTTTAGAAAAATTGAAAAAATGCTCTATTTGAACATTTTAGACAAATTCGAAAAATAACCATAATTATTGTCAAAATGGTCACTTGTCAAAATAATAATTTTGCTCCACTTAAAGATTTATGAAATTTTGTAAAAATCTCATATTTATTTGTAAAATATCATTTGGCATAATGACAAAATAAATATTGGCAGAATGGCATTAGCCAAATGACAAGTGACCAGTGTCACAATAATCCAAAACACTCAGTTTATCCCGCCACACACCGTGGGACCATACACACACGGACACCACCTCTCAACTCGCTCGCTACAGCACTATACACACCACATTTTTCACATGCCCTCAATAAACCCTTTGTGCCAATTAAATACCCAGATTTCTAAAATCATCCGCGCACATTATTATATGTCTCACAAAATTGCGCTTGCGCACAAACCGTAAAAAACGCACACGGACACTCTTTTCTGCATCCGTAACCTTCACTTTTGCGAAATCTTGCGTGCGTATGCACGTTGCACATTGCACCGCCGAAAAGAAGACCACAACCGCAAGAAAATACGCTACGTCTGTTTGTGTGTGTGTGTGTGTGTGCGCTCGCGCCCGCGAAATGCATTTAAATGTTGACCACTGTAATAAAATAAATTACATTTAATGTTATGTGTAAAAAAATAAATGTAATCGAGATATAATTAAACATAAAATCTCCAACAACAAAAAAACTGCAGTTTCGAGTGTGTGATGCACTAAAGTATAAGAAACGCGCGGTGCAGTGTTCGGGGTTTTTTTTTTGGTTTTTGGTTTTGTTTTTTGTATATATATATATTTTTTTTTTTGGGAAGAGAGGTGCAACGCACAACGACGAAGATGGCGCGCCAGCAGGCGAAAAGAGCGGTTAAATTGTGAGATAATGATCATGAGTGCGCTCGCAAGTGCGATCGCCGATTTCTGCGTGCGCATTAAATTTCATGGTGCAATATTTTAGGCGCAAACATGTTTTAATTAATTTACACAACGACGGCGACGTACGCGCGCGCGCATGTCTTGGCGCACCTGCAAGTGCATATTGGTGATCGTGTGTACGCACGCGCGTGATGCATTCGCGGTGCAATATGCTATGCGGTCGATCGATGCAACGCAACGGCAACAACGTGTATAAGGTGTTTGCTCGATCGTACTGCGCGCAGTAGCATGTGTTAGTGTGTGTGTGTGTGTGAATCTCGGCTAATTTGAGATGCGTGAGATTTACACAATTCATTTAATTGCGACAATTTTCTCGCACGATATGTCGATAGCGCATATTTTCCAATTAAGTTATTCACAATTTTCCGGCACTAAATCTTCTTCAACTAGTTTTCTGTGCGCCAGAGATGCAGTGCGCGCGGGGCACGGAAGACGCAGTGTGGCGGCAACGTCTGACGGGCACCACGTACATAAATCCATTTCATACTTCCATCGCCCATTATAACTTTCTCTTAAATGTACCACTGTAATATATTTCTATATAGTATAAATTATATATAGTATAAATAATATGTATAATAATAATATATATAACGAGCGGTTCTCTGGCGCGATCGGCAAAACGAAGGCAAGAAATTGAAGTATGCACATGTAAATATTTATATCGATTTATAATATTATATTTTTTTATACGATTTGCCATTTACGGCACAGCATAAAATGCACTATATATATAAATGCACACATACTCAGACACTCAATGTAATATAGCATCATAGAATTTATATCAGTTAAGTTTTCTATGGCCCATTGGGGCATAATGACGGGCACTCGAGCGCATTTTCCGCGCGCGCGCCGGGCCGTACGCGTTCTGCGGATGCCAAAGAGAGGAACTTATGATTAAGTGAACGATAAATTTACGCATATTTGTTCCGAATAATTTATCGTTATGATTTGTATGTTATGATTGTGTACACTTGCAGGATTTATGATATTGCAGTGCATTTAATATATGTATGCGCTCGCGTGTGTGTGTGTGTGTGTTATGTGGTAAAACACACTTAACGCATATAGAATCTATACATTTATAGCGTATGATCAGTGGCGGGTCTAGGATTCTTTTGAGGGGGCACTGACCATTTTTTTTGTTAACTTTCATTATACTTTGTGACTTAATCCTGAGTACACTTCTTTAATTCTTAAAACAAAACTAACAAATGCGTTTAAGTCGAAAAATATTTTAATGTTTTTGTCGCTTTGGGAATGAAAAATGGTGAAAACATTTAAACATCTAGTACTTTAATAGATGTGTTCTATTTAATTGTTGAAAAATTGAAAATAAATCGATGTGCATCCGTATCCTTCACATTTGCAGTATCATCGATATCTTTTGAATGTCAACTTCATTTTACGATGTCTCAAAAGGTTTTTATGTATTATGCTATTTTGGACATCCAGAGCATTCAGAATTAACGGTACTTATACAAACGCGTTAAAAATCAGACGACCAACGTTTGACAGTTGATTTCGTCGGAGCAGAGTACTTGAATACTTATCAAACTAAGCTTTAGCCTGTTTTTTTTTGTTATAAAATGCAATGTTTAAGCAAAACACATTAAATTCTTTTGTTTTGGAAATATCTAAAGTGGTGTTCATAAAACTACTGTAACGTTTAAACTGATCGTCGAAATATCATAAAATGTTGACTTGTATCTTAACAGTGCCATATATATGTCATCCTTGGACCTTATGACGTGTCAAAAACACTTTAAATCTGGTGTAAGATTTTAAGATTACCTGTAATATTTCGTAATTATGGTAATATTTTATAATATATAACAAATTCTGGTAATATTTGTAATATTTTCCACGTATCGGTAATATCTGTAATATTTTGCAAATATTCTGTAATATTTTGTAATATTCTATAATTTCTGTAAAATTTGTATTATAACCGCATATTAGCTGTATCTATATATTTTAAATATTTTTATGAACTTTATGGGCCTAAGAGTGAGATTCCTTTAGCAGCAATTGATGTTTTCAATGTAGAAATGCGTTTTAATCGTTAAAGTATCAATCGTTCGTTAATAATAACTAATACGATTCCTTAACACGATAGAAGCGAAATTCGTTTTTAGCAATGTTTGGAAAAAGGATATTACGCAAAGTATATGAATTATAATAATATGCCATTTATATTGTATGTTTCACCTCCGAATTTTAGATTGAAACAAATTTTCAACAAGCGAATGTTTTTGTCCGAAATTCAGAAGTTGGAGAATTACTATTTGCAAATAGGAGTGAATTTAATTTTAAATGGAGAAATTTAAATTCACTCCTGTTTAAGATTTTCAGAAATTGTGTCGCACCAGATTTTCCGAATCAAGTTAATATCAAATTAATATTTTTTAATATTTGAGTATAAAAAAAGTTGATTTTTTAGAGCAAGTACAGAAATTAATTTGAGGTCTTTTTGTTATAGCCGCAATTTTAATTAAAGAACCATTTAATATTATATCAAAAAAAATATAACTTCAATATAAAAAATATAATTTCAACTACCACAATTTAATATTCAAGCAATTTCTATTAATTAAGGAATATCTCCTATTATAAATATTAATTGAATAATATTCCAGTTAATATTCCAATCTAGAAATTTGGACGTGCACCCAATCTTACTTTAATTCTCATAGACTTCTCTCCTTCTTTGGCTCCGCCACTGCATATAATATGACGTTCTGCATCGCTGCCGGTGGCGCGAAACATTTATTCATAAACATATATATTTTCTATTATACTCATATATGTACACCGCAAGCTTATATGGCATGCGAATTATGTAACCCGTCGTGTAAATGTACTCGAGTTATACGATCATCTTGTAAAAGGTGCGTGCGGACACGACTGAAGCTTTGTACAGGGCCGATTCTACTGTATGAGCAGTAGGTGTGGTTGTTCCGGACTCCGATTAAAGAAAAGTGCCTTTTTATAATTTTAGATAAACACATGCATCCTTCAATTTTTTTAAAAACTATTGATCAATCAATACCAAACATTTCGCTTTCTTAAATTCATCGTCTTTTAAGTGAAATTTTTCCAAACTTTGACTTCTCCTCCCTCTTCTAATACCACCCGAAATAACAGTTTTAAGAGTCCTGAAAATTATGATTTTTTTTTAAATACCACAAATATCATAAGATACATTAATAATTTAAAAAATATTTTCAGGAATACTAAGATTTTAATTTTAATTTGCAAAATATCTTAATATTTATTTTTTATAAAAAGTAGCAAGAATATAACAATTTGAGAATATTTTGAATACGAGAAAAATTTCAAGAATATATAAAAAATAACAAATACTGGCGAATATAAAAAAATATTTTTTTCAAATACTATTATAAATAATATATATAATACGGTTAACATGATTATTTCAAGTGATTTGCCTCTCGACGGTCATTACCCATCGCCTAAAGAAATGCTTAGACTTGGAAGATGTTCTTATGCATAAGGGAATATTACATTTAAATTCCCTTGCCTAGTCCTTAAACAGAGTTTCGATTAAAATCAATTAATCTTATACAATAAAATTAGACACATAATTTTAAAATCTACTTTTATAGCGCTAAAAATCATTAGACTCTTCCAGGTGATGTGTATCTTCGGTTTTAAAACTTTACCAAACTAAAAATATAAACAATGACATATAGCAATTGGTAAAGAAGATTCCAATAACTTAGTTGATGATTTTGCTGAATTTAAGACCAGAAGAGTCGTTTTAAACATTTAAAATATTGAACAGAGGTAAATGTCTTTTGGGTAAAACCAATTAGCATCTGTCCTATAACGGATTCAATTGAAACTGAACCGGGTGCACACACACACTCTCACACAGAAACACCAAAACCTTGCATTCAATAAAAATCAAACAAATAATTGTAATAAATATCGTAATTGAAGTGCCAAAAGTCAGGTGCAATTGCAGATGAACTGCGCTTGATTAGCTGCATTGCGGTGCATCAGTAAGAGCTAATTTTATTTATAATATATACATTTATATAGTAAAATAAAAGACGACGAAGGGATCTTTACACATGCCATATGCAATTGTTTCAAATCGAAATCTAACTAGCGCATAAATATGTACAATATTATTATTTATCTATTTCGCAATCAAGCGGCGGCGCACGCGCGCACTGCGCACATTCTTAATGCCGCATTCAAATATGCGCGCAAAATGCAAATTGTGCAGACATACGGCGATAATTTATGACGGCATCTCTAGCTGGAGCCACCAAGACGTGCACAAATATATACAAATACTACAATTCATATATATATATATATATATACACATATATATTTATTCTCTTATGTATGTACTAAATGCTAATTGTAAATGTTACACCTCCACTAAGGCGAGCACGCGCACTAACCCGTAAATGACATCAAATTGTTAGTTCCGCCCATTAGTTGCGCGCACACACACACATGCACATATGCATGTATTAGTATATACATAACAAGTTCCTTAAGCGAGGCTAGCGTGTGCCAGCAAGCGTTCAGCGAATACTTTAGTTAGTATATAAATGCATTTGCGCGATATGCGTATTCGAAAATCAGATTAGCCATGGAAAACATTATTATAAGTATTATTAAAGATCAGATCTGCGAGTGTTTGCGGGCGCTCGCTTTCTCGTCGTATGCACACTATAAATATAATATTGTTTATATTTTATTATATATATATATACTATATAGTATATGTATTAACTATTGTGCATGCCCTCGCTCTGTGCTTATGACTTGATTTTCTATTCGCTTGATTTAATGCTCAAGACGCGTTCGCGTCGCGTCTCTTGAGATCACGCGTGTATTTGCAAAGTGCAAGCACGCGCGAGCGCAAATAAACAAATACACACAAACACACTCTCGTACACACACACACACATACATACTCACTGCGTGCTTCGCAAACACAAACAAAGATCAAGACGACGGCGACGCTCAAGAGTGCGCTTTGCGAGCCTTTCTGCGGCCGCGTGTTTTAAGAAGCTTTCGCGCACTCGAATAAATCGCGCGCATTTGTGTGCGACATTTGGCGTTAGATCTAAATTATGACTGCAAGACGGGCGCGAGTGCGCGCGTAGGCTGCGCGGACATAAATATGACAAGTAAACATAATTGTATTTTACCTGTGTACACTCGTATGACTCTTGTATGTCTCTCGTATGTTGGGCTGTGTGCTCGAGCGCGTGTGTCGCACGCAAGCGCATTCGCGCGAGGAGCATTGCGATTGCATTGTGTGTATATATATATAATATATATGCATGCATTTTGTATGCAATTGTACAATTGTACATAGTACATGGTTTATGTGACACAATTGTCGTATAATTAATTTTATGTGATCGCCGAGCCGCCATGCCGTCACAGCCGCGCAGGCTCCGTGTCTAAGATTAATCTTTGAACTTGCAGCGACTTTAAATTATTGAGTTTATTGCGCCTGCATGCGGTGAACGCATACATTTACGCAAGTAAGCAATTGTGTATTGAATCGAAGAAAATATATGTGTGTCTGTGTGCGCATTTCCCAAAGATTTCGTATACTGAGGCGAGGGTCCACGTCGCAGTGCAAATGGTTTATTGACAACCCACATTGCTTTTGAGAGTCGCGACATAACATTTATCTATTTAAAAAAATGCATTCAATCGAATGCAATTTTAATAATTTCCTGTTTTTTTACTAGTTTTATTTAATGCCCTGTATTTAGAGGTGTGAGGTGGAGAAATCAAGGTTTTACCAATATATTTTCTTTTTTTGACAAAACGAGCTTTTAGTGCCCGTCTTCGCTCGGTGTGAATTTTAATTGATTAATACAATATATACTTATATTGAATTTTGTTTGTAAATAATCATATATTCTTTTTTGTATTTTATATTTATTGAAAAATTGATGATAAAAATGATTTGAGTACAAATTTTACTTTCTGGTGAATAAGAAAAACACTTCTTAGTATATTTTTTTATATTGGTTAAAATAATCCGAATCGGTGCACCAATGATAATTGGAATGTGCACTGAAATTTAATCTTAAAATAAAAATAAGCTGCTAACATTTTTATAGTTTTTTTAAACTGTTATGATATTGTTTTTTGGTTGTGAATTTATTGCCCACAAAAAATTAAAAATATAATTTAAATATAATATAATCTTTAATTTGTATAAAAAAATATCTTCAATATTTTTATATTTTCTTCATGTTTATT
>JAAAKO020051917.1:0-11006 GCA_010015015.2 Bolitophila cinerea
GTACAGCCCGTGTAATGTGGTCATCTGTGACAAGATGTAATTCGACAAATTTGCACATATTGTCACAGTTTGCCACAGATAAAATATGTGCCTTGCACAGATCGTCTAATGGCACCTTAAGAATTAAAATAGTGCAGCAAAAATATATTTTTAATTGTCTTCATTTGAAAAACTTTGATTTCGAAGATATGTAAACCTGATAAAATGCTTTTTAGATTTTTACATTACCAACTTTTCCGTGTATCTGCGCCGAAGTCACTTTTTTGGCTTCACCCTAACACACACCCTTCGCGTTAAATAATAATCTGTCTAATTTATATTCGTAATTATTATTCGATTAAACATGTGCTTGATATGAATATATGCGCTTATGCATGCATAATGCAAGTGTGACAGAATGGTAATCCGGTTTTAAAGTGCATCTCGTCTCTGCATCGATCAGCGCGTGCGAGCACATCATTAGGGTCATGACCCACTCCCACATTGATCTAAATTTATACCAAATTTTCAATTGCGGCACACTGGCATCGCTCAAAATTGCATAAACCCTAATCCATTCAGAACTTATGTCCTCCTCCTCGAAAACAGTTTCGTTTTACGATCCCCGGCTTATATTCAGTAACTATATATAGATTCTATAGAGGTATTCTAATATGGATAAGAACAATTTGGTCGTTATTCATCCTGAGCATATGTTCCAAAGCTCATATCCGCACAACTTGGAAATAGTTTCAATACATATCGAGAAAAGAACTCGAAATTGAAATGCGGTTTTGTATAATGTATCCATTGAACATTTATTTTGCATAGTAGTAGTATAGTTACCCTAAGACCGAGCCACCCCCAGCGCGACCATGTTCTTTTTATCGCGTTATTGCGACATTTCGCAGAATTTCTTAGGAGTGCACTGCAAAAGTTTACGCGCGCACAAGCACATAATATGCTTTATGCAATTTAATATGCTTCGCAATGTTCTCTGCATTATTTATAAAAGAAATCATTTTATTTTATCTCTGCAATGCTGCAATAAGCCGGATATTAAAGTCCATAAATTTTGAATCCTTACATTTATATTTTTTACCTATATACAAAATTTTATTTATTAAAAAAGAGTAAAATATGCGGATGCGTAGACGTCGGCGTTCGTCGGTCGGTCAGGCCAACGGACGCCTATAAATTATATTTCTAATTATGAACATAATGCGGCAGCAGCAGTTCCTCTGGAAAGGCTTGATTCCCACGATACAAATATTATATATATATACACGCGCCAAACAAACAATACACTAAAATACATAAAACATATAACAATAAAACATTATTTATATATATATATATATATTAAAAGTAATATCGCGCGGGCAGAATATTATTTCGAACAGAAAACAGAAATCTATACCAATTATTGAAAGAATTAAAATAACTCCCGATCCACACCTTTTGATTAAAGTGCGGTGCACCGCTCTGTAATTTTCACCGAGCGCGGATTGTGTATATACAATACATACAATATTGTTTATTATATATATATACCTCTATGAGAATGCAGCTAGTGTCCAAATGCATCACGCATCTCTAGTTGTAACTTGGAGCGCTTGGCTCTTGTTCTATGAACTGTAAATAAAAATAAATATAGTATTATATGATGTGTGAAATTATAAAAGAGACGACTGTAATTGCGCAATATATTTGTAAGTGATTTCTTCACACCTTTTTCTTGAGAGGATAATAATATATACGAGGTTTGTATATATAGTATCTCCTGCGGGCACATTGTTTTAATTTTAGAAAAGCCTCTATTATTATATGTATAAACAGTTTATTTATATACGGTGGTATTAGAAGATGGAAAATATTTATATTTTCCAGGTCAAGGGCTTGTCCGTCCGGACTTGTCTGATTCCCATATACATAAATTAGTACAAGGGGGATCGTTGCATTCGCGAAAGATAAGACGGCTAAAAAATGTTTGCTCATTTTGTTGTGGTCAACAACAAAAAACGGTAAAAATAATAATCAAAAAAACTTTGTACTTTTAGATTAAAAAAATATTTCAAATGATAACTGCACCATTCCATTTCACCGGTACCCGTTTTCTGATTGAACGCATTGGCGGATCAAGGGTTCTCAAGTAACAATTATAAATCGGTTTAGCTTTCAAAGCAAAACTGTGTCGATATATTGGTCATAATAACCAGTATCGATTACTTGTTTGCTTTAATGACTATTTAGCTGTGTAGGTGACTATTTAGTTTCTTGCTCAAGTTGGATTTTGTAAGCCCGCAAACCAAGATCCTTCCGCAAAATCTTCCATAAAGTGGATGGGCACAGGTCCAATTGTTGCGTGCGATGGCGGATGGACTCATTCGGGTCTTCTTCGATACTCTGCTCCACAGCAGCAATAGCGTCTTCGGTTCGTATTGTACGGCGTCTCTGAGGATGCGCATTATCCACTATAGTAAGTAAACGTGGTGCGAAACCGATCCATGGTTTCTCGAATTACAGACTCTGCTGTTCGATTATGTCGACCGAATATTGGACGCAGCGCCAGCCATTATTTTGGTAATAAATTTGCACGATTTGCAAACTTTGTTCAGGAGTAAGTCTATTCATTATGAAATGGCGTACCAAACTGAGCATATATCAAGTGACAGCTGTCAATAAGAACACCTTCGAAAAAAGTAGTGCCAGATTGAAAACCACACGTCGCAAAAACACTTTTTACATTTTATATAGTTAGTTGGGGTGGAAATGGGTACAGGCAAAAAGGGAAATCAATTTGAAATATTAAACTGTATTTATAATAAGTAAATAAAAGCTTTATCAGCTAAATTATTTAGCATTTATTTTAGTTGAGCTTATTCAGGTGATAAGGCCTAATAAGAACCGGAATCACTTCCGCTTGATTGCATTTATTTAATTTTTTGTGTGTTTTCTATCAAAGAGTAAAAATTCCGTTTTACAAAATTTCGTTTCACAAAATTTAATTTTACTTTAGGCTTAAAATAAATGGAGCATTTTAAATAAATATTGTGCCTTAAATAAAAAAATTGTCACAAATACCAATGTGGATTTCAAAAATTAAATTATTGTACCAAATAACTGAATTTCTTTAGCTGATATCACACGATTGGCACATCGCACCTTTTTTTGGGCAAATCATCAAAAATCGTGCGGCAACCGTCCGATGGGCCAATTTAATTGACGTAAAGTACGCAACCCTGACATTTATTTAGTTAGTATTTAGCAAACCAAATAATGTATCAATCGTGGCAATCGCGTGATTGACATTGCGCCAACCAAGACCCCTAATTTTCGACAAAAATGCTGCAACCACTAGTTGGCTACTGGTTTGCGCCAATTTGGATGGTTGGCGCAATTTTTCGGTTGACAGTTGCTTACTATTTGGAAGTCGTCCGAAGCCGTCAGAGAGGATAGCTGTGGATGAGCATTTATGTACAGCAGCCAACCATTTTTGACACATACGCCAATTTAATTTGAGTATTAAAAGGGACAACCGTGTAATATAGTTTGCTGTGATTGTAACTCGGTTTGCGCTATTTATTTTTTTCCTGGTTAAACGATATTTTTTGCTGTTGCAATCAAAAATTCACTCGATTACAGCAATTGTGTGATTTGGTAATTGATCAGGTTGGAGTAACCATTTTTTGTACGGCAATTATGCGTTTGTCGTAAAAAGTATTAAGTAAACAGTATTTTGTAAAAAAGACTTTTGCAAAAAAAATGTAAATGTAAAATTTTGAACCGATAAAAATCACTAGATTGACAATCACAAATAATATCGGGTCGATATTGTCTACTCTCACCCAGAATATTTTCTGGATCTGTCTATGATTGAGCGGAGTGGTGATAAATTAATAATGCAGAGACGCCATTTTTAGTCACCGACCTTATTCGTTATATCGGTAGATTTAGGCTAAATTTTTTATTTACAAGGACAGACCTCCGGGCCTTTCTTCTGTTCTTTAACATTAAAATTAACTTATTTTTCGTTTTTTTTTGGTGTAAAAATAGTGGCCAAAATGTAAAAGAACCCCACTCTAGTTTTTAAAGTCAATATCAGAAAATATTAATTTATTAAAAAAGTTAAGATTTGTTTTGTTTATGTCATAGAAATTCTTCAAATTTTATTTTAGAATTAACAATTTCAATATACTAACCGCCAGCCGCTTAATAAATAAAACCGCTCTTAGCTGCCAGCCACCGACTTCAAAGTCTCCTAACCCTGAAATAATGCATGATTTTTTTTTAAATAACTTTATAACTTTATGTTTAATCGTTTTGGTTGCCCACACAAAATTTGACAAATACTCAACCACTTTTTAGGAAGGATTGGATAAATATAAATAAATGTATTAGGTAATTTAGCCGAATGACGCAAACCGAGCTTCGAAGCGTAATAAAAATAAACGGTATTTGGGTAAGAAAAGCTTGAGCAAAGGCTTAAAAAAGTGGATTTTTGCTATCGTAGGCAAGTTTTTAAAATTTAACCCTTAAAACACACGTCCCCCAAAACCTTTAAAAAAAATGATTGATTTTTACTTTAAGTGGTGACACTTAAGTGGTGTTTTATGAGGAAAAAACACATTTTATAACCAAATCGTTCACTAAATCACATTTTTTTATTTAGAGAAACAGAAAAACCAAAAAAAAATGGTACTTTAGATTCGTTTTAAACACTCTCTTTCCCAAACCTAAATTAAAAATGACCAATATATTTACTTGAAACCCCCTTTAAGTGGTATTTTGCGAGACAAATTTCATAACCACCTCCTCTACCTCCACATCGCATTTTTGGGATGGGACGCTAAGTGATTTTCAAAACACATTACAAAGCAACAAGAAAAACTAACAAAAAACTATATTTTTGTTATTCTGATTTATTTTATTATTTTACTTGCCCTTTAGGGTTAATTAAAAAAAAATCCAAATGTTTTGGTCATAGTATAGAAGTCCACTTCCGTCAATTCGCAATTATCTATCGTTGTTTTTTAAAAACATTATTCTAAAATATTTTGGTCATAGAGTACAATTTTACTTCTCCTCAATTGGAAATTCTTTCTCTAGGGTATGCCTACGTCATCACATTTCTGCTTTACAACAACAACTCTATAAAAAGGCAGATTCTGGGAAGTAGAATAGTACCTTTTTATTTTATTTTATTTAAAAAAATGAGTATCGATTTGACAGCTGATTCGAACTCAGGGGCTCATTTTCTTCAATATTGGGTGCAACTTTGTTTTTACAAATTCGCCCCTAAACTGATTTTAGCCCAAAAGTAATAGTAAGAATAATACTAAAGCAGGTAAATAAGCTAAAAATATATCCTTAGCAGGAAAACCAGCTAGAAATGTATTCAAAAATAGTAATACTTGTTAATAAACCAATTAAAAAATATTATTTAAAGAAAACCTAGCAAAAAATATTTAGATGTAGAAAAACTATAATAGTTAATAAAAAACAAGCAATAAATTATTCAAACGTAGAAAAACAAAAAAAATATTTAAAAACAAGAAAAACAAAACAAGCAAAAAAATGTTAATAAAAAACAAGCAAGTAATTATTGAGTTGTAGAAAAACAATAATAATAAAAAAACAGCAAAAAAAGATTTATAGGCAGCAACACAAGAAACAAATTATTTAAAGGCAGATTAAAAGTTAATAAAAAAATAAAACAATTATTTTTAAGGCAGAGAAACAAGCAAAAAAATATAATTTAGTTACAGAAACCCAAGCAAATATTATTTAGATGTAGAAAACCAAAAATAGTTTATAAAAAACAAGCAATAAATTATTCAGTTGTAGAAAAAAAATTATAAAAAAAAACAAGAAAAAAATATTTAAGGGCTAGAAGCTAAAATTATGCAGATGTAGAAAACAATAAAAATAAAATAAAAAAACAAGAAAAATATATTTAGGGGCAGACAAATAATTAATGAGATGTAGAAAAACATAATAAAAGTTATTAAAACAAAAACAAGCAAATAATTATTGAGATGTAGAAAAACAATAATAGTTAATAAAAAAACATGCAAAAAATATTATTTATAGACAAGCAAAAAAAATATTTAAAGGCAAAAGCAATAAAAGTTAATAAATAACAAGCAAAGGATCATTATTTAAATGCAGAAAACCAAGCAGAAATTATTTAGATGTTGAAAACCAATAATAATTAATAAAAAAACATGCAAAAAATTATTCAGATGTAAAAAAACAATAATAAATATTAAAAAATAATAGTTATTGAAAAACAAGCAAAAATATTGTATTTAAAAAGAGAAAAAACAGCAAAAGACTTGCAAAATCTAGATTTAAATTTACCAGGGAATGGAAACAATTGTGGGAATTGCTTCAAAAATGTAAGAATTATTATTTCTTAACTGTAAAACTTTCTCCTCCTAATTTCATTTCCACCCACTTTACTTAAATAGTATAATATAGTATAATTAAATCCAAACTGTGATTTTGATGCCCTTTACCATTTGCTTCTGTAATCGTCGGAACAATATTCTCTAGGATACTAAATCCTTTATCATAAATATTCTAAACTCACCTGCTGTAGCGCATCTTATGCCTATATAAGACAAAGAAAGAGATAGCACCCAACGCGCATACATTAACAATTTTACACACACACACACACACACACACAAAAACCTTATAGCGAGCGCTCTGTGTTTTGATTAAATCTGTCAGCGCAGCTATTATAATTTGTGTACCGCCATTTTTTATTATTAATTTCAGGTAGAAGTGTTAAAATTAAGAAAAGCGAGAAGAAGCGCCGAGAATAAAGTGCACCTACATAAGAAAATACAAATCCATATACATATATAATCATATATGTATGCTGTATACGTTCAGAGGTATATTATATACGAACTTAAGAAAAAACCAAGTCAAAACCGCGCTACGCGCACACGCACACACACACACACAAAGCGCGCAAGACACAGGCGCGCGTGTAAACCGAGTGCGCGCGATATAAATTGCTATATAATTTTAAATCACGCGGCACCTCAAGACAAAATTACAGAGCAGCCACCAATTAATGAAGACAAAAAAAAAATCGGGGCAATGAGTGCCAGAGTGCGTGCCATTATATTATAAATGTGTGTGTATGTGTGTGTGGATGAGAGTGTATGTAAGAATATAGAATTCTGTATAATATACATTGGCGAAGAACCGCGCATCGGCAGCGCGTTTATATGCAACATAAGCATACTTTATGCTGCGTACACACACACACACACTCACATTTATGCCGGCCACGAGAAGATGATTCCTCTGGCTCTGCGTGTGCGCGCGCACTGTGCGCAGTGTGTGAATGTGTTAATTATCTAAGATTATTATAATATATATTGTGTACGGATTTTTTTTTGTTGCTGTTATATTTTTCTTGTGTGCGCGAACAGCTCGGGAGTTTTCCGCGTGTGAGCGCTGAGCGAGCGCTAAAGTTGCTCGAATGCATTATCCGCGATGCAGTTCAATCGCCGCGTCGAGCCAGTGCGCGCGCATCTTGCGTATAAATTACATATTATATTATATATTATAAAATATATATTATAAATGTATATATTTGCACTGTAATTCAGATCAAAGTGAGAAAACGACCTTTCTACAGCTGTGCGCTCACCGCGTTACATGCTTGAGCTAACTATAATGCATCCACGTTGCATCGCTGCAGGCCTACATATAGTGCATCTTGGATTAGTTTTTTCTAAGCAATCAAAATGGTGCTTTGCATACGTGCGCGGACACCGACGATGCAGTTTGTTATGCTAGAAAACGATCAACTAAACAGAAGCCATTCACAGATAATTGTGATTCAGGTCTTGGGAGTTGTCAATTATGGGCAAGCTGATGATATAGTTAAGATGTTAAATAAAATGCATTCATAAATTAATTATCTCACGCATTCTTTGCTGTTTTCTTGGAAATAACAACTACAATAAAACATATGATTCGTTTTCTGCTTATTAATCATAACTTCATGTTTGTTATTCATGATCTCGAAATAACCAAACTATTTTTCAGTGCTAAAAAAATATTAAAATTGATTTTTGTCAATTAATTTTTAATTTTGAAACTTAGAAAATTATATTTTGAAATAGCATGTTTGTTATTTTTTTTGTCACCAACATATTTTTATATAATGTAAAGTATAAGTAGAGGTAAATTTATATTTTATAAATGTATTTTTCTTTGAAAGGAGGTGAAATTTTTATTTGATATATTCGTACGGGGATCGGCACACAATTAGGTTTTTCAAAATTCTGTACCTAAAATCTTATTTTTTTTTCCAATTCTGAATTACATAATTCTGGACTTCAAATGGATTTCGGAATTCTTTTATTTAAATATTTTTTTTTTGTTTTTTTTTTTATATTTTTTAAATGAAGGTTTTCCTTTTTTGTTATTTTTAATGTATTATAAACTATAATGTAAATACTGAATTAGGAAATTCAGAATTATCTAATCCAGAATTTTTAAATCCAGAATTTTAAAAGAAAAATATTGAAAACCAGAATTTTGTAATCTAGAATATTGAAATACAGAATTTCGTATTATTTCATGTCTAAATGAGAGTGATCTTCCTTGATGAGAAGCAGTTGCTTTCCATTTAATTTTATTTCTTCCCATGGATTCACCAAATTCAGCACCATTTTTTTATTAGGTAATAGGCATCTTTAGTTATAAAAAACATATATGTCTGATATTAAAAAAATGGAAAAAAAAATATTTTGAAATTAGTACGGCGTCCCGTTATATCATAATCTTTGGTGAACCTCTATTTACTGGTTCATCCTTCGATTTTCCAGAAATAGAGTTTAACTTTGACAGTTTTCGGCCATAGTTATCGATTTTCTAAATAAATATGTTCACTTGTATGAAGAAGAACTAAACTATGAAAGTTAAATTTTTAACTTACCTTTAATATACTGTATAAGTTTTTTGTAGAAATCCCATTGATTTAAGAGAATCGCCATTCCATTTTCAGTTCACTTGATTTCTACCTCCGGAGGTGTTTTTTGTACCTGTTCGGTAAGAAACTGCGGTTTAGGATTATCCAAAAATATGTTTGGGGTCATCGAGCCTTCGAGATGATGATGATTATGATTATGATGTAAAATTATGTGAAAAAGACTGTCTCAAAGAGACAGGACCAGCACATAGGCCACGTAATTGGGGGTGCTAGAAGGTCAAGGTTCAGCAAATTTACAAAATTGTAAAAAAATCCAAGGAAATGGCTCCGGAAAATTGTGTGAATGGACAATAAAAACACCCTCTTCGTGCATAATTATAGGTATCCAAAAATACATTATCAATAAAAGCTAAAAAAAAACAATTTAAAATACGAGACTTTGGGTCTTTGTTTTAAATACAAGAATCTAAAGCTGATATCAAAAGATTGGTGCAACGCGCCAATTTTTGGTGCAAATCATAAATAAATATTGCGGCTACTTGCTTGAATTATTTTTTTAATTGTTTTAGAAATTATATTTCTTTATGAATTGCATTAAAAATTGGCGCGTTTAGACTATGACATTATCTATGGAATATGACATCGTTCAAATGGCCGACTCGGCTTCGCTGGGTGGAGCGCATCCGAGAGGTCCAATTTCCGGTGACTCTGGCGCATACATCAGGCTGAATAGAACGATGACATGGTTTATGTTGACTTTGAGGGCATCGGTCGTTTGAGGCTTATTGGCATAGAACTGCGACTTAAGAAAACACCTTATAAGAAAAAGTCTAATGGGTCAAATCGCACGATCTCGGTGGCCAGTTCAAGTCGCCTCTGCGTGATATAACCATACCCTCAAATCGTTTGGGCAGAATGTCCATTGTGGCATGAGCTGTGTGACACGTAGCACCGTCCTGTTGGAACACCAAGTCGTCCACATCTATAGCCTCCAATTTGGGCCACAAAATATTTGTTATCATCGATCCGTAGCGTTCTTCGTTGAAGGTGATGGCAATTCCATCGTCGATTTTGAAGAAATCGGTCCGATAATGCCGCCGGCCCAAAATCCACACCAAAAAGTGACTTTTTGCGGATGCATTGCTATACATGATGGACTTCGTGTGGATTGAAGTCATCCCAAATCCATCAATTCTTGCAACTATTCAAGCGCACAGTCCACGAACACTTGGCGTTGTCTATGGTCATACAATTTGATCTCTTGGGTCAGTTGGATTTTGTACGGGTGTAGGCCGAAGACTGCGAAATGTCTAGTTCTTGTGAGCAGCGCGGAATTGACTGCCTCGGGTTCTCCTGCACTCCTTTACGGACAGCTGCGATGTTTTGTTTGTTTACTGAAACGATCGCCTCGAATTTAGCCACCAAACCTTGAATAATAGGATGTAAAATGGACACAACTTACGAATCGTTACCACAAGACAACCCTTATTTTTATAGTAAAGTTTTATAATTTGCACGTCTTGCTCGGTATTGTAACTTGACATGATGATTTGTCTTTCGCAACTGAATACAAAGCAAA
The DNA here is from genome assembly GCA_010015015.2 of Bolitophila cinerea. NCBI lineage: Eukaryota > Metazoa > Arthropoda > Insecta > Diptera > Mycetophilidae > Bolitophila > Bolitophila cinerea. The sequence goes on from JAAAKO020051917.1 coordinate 10,524, forward strand.
AAAAATGAAAACGAAAACCTTTAAATGTACCCAATAGAGAAAACCCTATCGATTCTTTAACTATTAGGATTTGTATTTTTAAATTGTACTTTAAATTATAAAAATTAAAATAAAAACTTTTTTTTGAATTTGCCTATCATTGATCTATTTATCTCACACTCTTTATTACCATCTTCTCAAACTGTATTTCTTTTTAAAAATTAGAATTTATGTGAAATAAAATAATAATAAAATTAAAATAAGAAATACGAATTGGGTCAAGTTTAAGAACCTCATCTCTGATAGATCAGTCGAATGGAAATTCAACATGGACTCATCTTGAGACGGCTGTAAAGCTTTTCACTGAAGACCTTCGTAAGTCCTTTTGAATCCTCCTGCCCTCTCAGAGTTATCAAGACAAGGAACCCTTGTCCATGGTGGTCAAACAATCTACAGAAACTCCGCAAGCTGGTCAGAAAGTCTTTTAACAAGGCTCGAAAGACT
>JAAAKO020051928.1:0-11005 GCA_010015015.2 Bolitophila cinerea
AACTCTTACACTGGACCTCTAGGACTGGCTGCGATATATCGAAGCTGTTCTTAAAGCTGTTCAAACGGACATAGCGTCCGTGGATGTCCGTTTTAAAAAGGACATAAGGTCCATGGACGTTTTGTCCGTTTAGCAAATGGACATTATGTCCACATTAAACCGCCATAATGTCCAAATTGGAGAATTCGACATTATCTCGGTTCTATGTGGACAAAATGTCCATTTGGACCATATGTCGGTTCCCAATTTTGATTTTGTTCACCTAAAAATATATCTTTTTAAAAAGAGACATACGGTCCATGAACATAATATCTGTTTTTAAAGGACATAAAGTCCATTGGACATTATATCCGTTTAAAGAAGACATAATGTCCATCAAAAAAATTTACATTAATTTTAAGTTTTTTGAAGAACGGTCACATATTGTCCATAAACCTTATGTCATCTAACCATTTTTAAGTGAACAAATCCATAATTGAAAACCGACATAATGTCCAAATAGGCAATTGAATATTATGATTGCTTTATATGGGCACAATGTCCATGGACCTTATGTCCGTGGGCATTATGTCACCTTACCAAATGATTAGCTTACATAGTATATTAAAAACCAAATATTCTTTCATATTTGAGAATTAAAATCATGCCACACGAAACATATAGTAACACTTTTTCTTAAGCCATAAACAAAATGACGTATATGTCTGTGTGTCTCACACGCTCTTTATGTGTGTGTGTGTGTCTCATTGAACCAGAAGTCGAGTTCATTGACCTTCCGTGAAAGCTTTCGTCAATCGAGCGCAGTGCGTCAGCGCTGGCTTTCCGTCCGCGTGTGCTGACGAAGTCAATTCATTTCGTAACTTTTTTGTTAATATTCGTATGTATGTGTGCGTGAAAAACAAACTTATTTATGTATATCTAGATATATGTATCCAAAGTATTTATGTAAAAATGCATAAGGTATTTTATGAATTGTGAAGCGATCGACTAGCGCGACTTTCTATGCGTCTGCAATATTTAATTCGAAGGTTTTGTTGTTGTTGTTGTTGTGGTTTGTTTGTTTGTTGCGGTTTCAACTGTATATATATAAATATATTATATATAGATAGATTTTCGAGCGGAATGTCTATGAATTGATACACACGAAACAATGTCTAGGTCAATGTCAGATATAATTAAAGAATTCCAATGCGTGGGAATTTCGATTGTGTGCGTGTAGTTGATTTATGGTTAGACCAGGCTAGACTTTAGAATTCTAGATATACTATAAATAAAATAGGTTTTCCGTACCTTTATTGCCGTCTGCCCGCTCGGGAAGCGCTATTCTTTTCAGCCTGTTCCTTTTCACGCAACTCTTTGATGGCGCCCACCGTACCGAACATGACCTTGGCCGTGATTTGTGTGGTCGATCCGGACGTTTTGCCACCGGAACCTCCATTAGCAGTACCTCCACCGGCTCCACTGCCTCCGGTAGATACTCCTTTCTCGTTAGCCGCCGCCGGATGATTATTGGGTGCCGTGGCATAAGCATTTGTGTACGGCGTATAATTATTGTTGACGTCGCGTCCGCAATTCCGGCATTGGTGCGACATTTCACTGCACTTACACACACACATATACAATCAAATACACACACAGAGAACACTGGCGCGATCGCGATCGGTGCTTTGAAAACACAGACGCACACACACAGACGCACGCACGCAATTTGCAATATATAGGTCACTTTCTAACCGCGTGAGTCTAATTAGCTCGAGTGCACACACACACACTAGCAAATAATAAAATAGTATGTATATAAACTCGGTACAGACGCTCGGATGCCCGCCGTGTAACTGATCGCCAAGGCGCACGCGCAAGATCGTGTCGGTTCGCCCGTTTGTTATTAACTTTATAGAGTCTTTCTCTGAGTGTTGGTGTGTATATATGTATGTGTGATCGCCGAGCTCGTTTGATTCCCGAAAGTTGATTCACCTTTGAACACGCGGATTAAAATCTACTATAATCGTCTATACTGTATTCAAGTCTGCGCGCGTTCACTTGACTTACATATTGCAGTCAAGATGCGAACGATCGCTTGTTGCGTCGCAGCGTGTACACTGTTAAAAATAATATATACGCGTGTCGATCGAATCGAGCGATCGCATCCGCGAGAGCCGAACGAAAAATTGTGCGAGCGACACGGAAGTGACCACCGCGTATATGTGTGATTGTGATGTGATCACGCGACAAATTTAAAAAAAAACAACGCACTCGATCGCGGTTGTGATCATCACGATCATTTTCAATTTACGAGCTCACCGGACAGTGTACTCTGTGTACACCCGATGCCTCCTCGCATATTTTGCTCATTATATTCAGAATAAATACACTCACACACTAACACACATACATACATAATTCATTTTCTGCGATCAGCAGCAGCATGAGTGTGATCGCGCGCGCACGATCGTTCTCGCGCATATATATGTGTGTATGTGAGAATGTGTGTATAAAGAGAGACCTACTTGCTTAGATCTGCGCGAATACAACAAGTGTGTCAGTCAGCCAGCCGCACTAATACTTGTACAAAGCACATACACACACACATAGACATTTTTGAGTACACAACATAACCGCGAGTCGCTTGATTGCGTGCTGATCGTGCTTTCGTTGTATATGTGAATGTGTGCGATCGTTTGTGTATGAGAGAATACACACACATTCAGTGTGTGTTTGTGTGTGTGTGTGCTAGTATTATTTTCTTTTGTTGTTACTGAGTTGTTGTGTTGGTGTTGGTGCAGTGAATGCGTGCTAATTGAGTTATTTTTACTCGTATGCACTTTTGAGAATTTATGTATTTATATATATACTTTTTTAAGGAATCTGCCCTAGTGTTGTATTATGATAAATAACAGTTTAGCACATGCCATTTTTAATAAGGAGTTCCGGTAATAAAATTCTCTAGCACATAATTATCGGAGTACACCTTGTACAGTAGGTTGAAACTTAAAATCGAAATGATCACGTCAAACACTTTTAATCCCCGCAGAACGATAGAGTTTTGAGAGTATGGAGCCAAGTTCTTTCAAAATATTATATTTTTTTTTATGTATTACCAATTTTTTTTTAATATTCTCTATATATTTTTATATTATTCTCAAGTATTTTGGTATTACTTTCAATATTAATTATATTCTCAAAATTCTCAATATATTATTAAAATATTATTGATATTACATAGTATATTACGGATATTAGGGATATTACGGATATTATCGCAAAAAAAATACTCGCGAATATAATTTTGCGTGCTCATTGGTAGACACCAATGTTGTATATTTGTAAAAAAAATTGTATATAAACAGTATAATGTCTCTTTGTATGTATCTTTGTGACATTATATTTAAAAAAAAAAACAATTAAATGCTAAATATTTAGTACGAAAATAATAAATATTATTTATTTTAATTATTGTTTTGTATAATTTCATATATTTATTATTATATTTAGTACCAATTAATAAAAAACAAAAAATAATATTTAATACTGAATAATTATTATTTTCGATATAATACAAACGCAAATGTAACGCAAGTGATTTTTCTTACGTCTTACGTTATCGTATGTGTTAACGGGCGTTTGCAATTTGATTTTGGTAAATAAGATAATAATAATAATAAAAAAATATTTGCACAGTAATTTTCAAAGAAAATAAACTTGAACACCCTCAAAAAATCATTCATACAAGAAAATACTAAATAAATATTGTTTTTAGTAATAATTATTTTTTCAAATAATTATTATTTATTTATTAATTTATTTAATAATTTTTAATAAATAATTATTATTTTGTATTTCAATTACTTTTCTGGGGTATTTGTATGAAAATATGCAAAATATTTAATAAAATCTTGTTGAAATACAACTACATTATAGGCATTCATAACTTTTTGTTTTTGGAACATAAGATACATATTTAAAATCTAAATCCAAATATTTTTTTATAAATATTCCAATTAAAAAAAAATTTAAATTACTAAAGCGAATGTTTACTTTATTCAAAGATTTGCTTTAGCTCTGGACTGAATGAACAGATACGGATACGACATGCATGTTATAATTTTTATTTGGACATATTTCTCTTATCATAAAGAAGTTTATAATAAATATTTAGTAACCCAAAATTATTTATTTGTTAAATTTAAAAAAATAGATTATATTTAATATTTAGTACCAAAAAAATCTATCACAAAATAATAATTATTAAATTATTATTTAATTCTTTAATTTGTCCACTCTATGGATGTATTATAGATACAATTGTTTTCAAAAAAAATGTGAAAAGGAAAATATTATTTGTTGCTTTTTTTATTATAATTATTTTGTTTTTTATTAACCATATAACTTAAAAAAGGTTTGCACTATATAAAAATAATGTAAAGCTTAATTAATTTATATAAATTTGCCCATACATGGTTTTAAAAAAGCATATTTATGAATCGACATTAAAAAAATAAAATGATTTATATTTTCTTCCTAATTTTTACAAAGATTATTTTATTTATTGTAATCTTTTTTGGTATTGAAGTTTGTTTATGTTTCTCAATACTTTTGTTTATTTCGAACCATTCCATTGCGATACTCAGCTCCACAAACCACCCTATGGATACCTCGGTTACGGTTTTAATGTCCCTTTTAACCGACTGTGAGTGACATGGAACACCATTATTGAGATTGCCAAGTTCTGTCCCTGTTTCTAAGACTATTTGTTTAATTGCTCGTCGAATTGAATGAACGAAACATGGGTGGCCCCATCTTTTTTTACATCTTTCCAGTCCAGTAGAATGAAAATGTCTCCTGTAGGAAATTTTAGTACAGGGACAATAAATTTGCAACATAATTGCGGGTGCGATGTCCTTACCAGAGTTTTGTGCCGAAAGGGCCAGTTGGAGCACGGATAGACGAGAGTTAAACATCATTCCCAGTACGTTTTTTTCACTGTGCCCGAAATAGTCATTATTCCTTATCACAGGATCGATCATCGATTTTATGGAATCAGGAAGATAACGACTGAATATAATCACATCGTAAAGATGTATTTGGTCTTTACGGCCATCAAAAAACAACCCAAGCATATTCTCGTTTATTGTAGCGCTTTGTTCTTCATGGTTCTCTTCCGAGAAGGTCCGGCTCGATTTTAGGGATTCTGGTCTGCTGTTGTTATAAGAATTCGACTTGGGATTTTACCTTTACCATCGTGGATATTTAGAGCATCTTTTATAACAGCTCATGCTGTCTTTCGCGTTTCTTCTTCAAAGTAAATACCTCCGATATACATCTTTCTTATTAACCTTAGTTTTTGAAACCATGCGCTCTTTTGGGGAAATACAGTCGTCTTTCCATTTGAAGCTGCAATATCGAACAGTTTAGAACAATCTTCTATAAACTGAGTTCCCTTTTTTATAGGCATGAGTAACCGGTCGCTTCTAATCTTTTACCCCAGTGTGCTATTGGAAGAATTATCTTTTTTAAGAAAAAAACAAAAACAATCACATTTTTTTTTCTTTATTACCTTTCATTTCCACTATTATGCATTTTGATATTCATGATTTTAAAAATATCCATACAAGGCTGGTCCACTTTAATGCCCAGGCCTATAGCTTAAGAACTATTTGGTAGTTTCTACCGATATGAATTATCACGGAGCTGAAAATGAAAAAAGAATGTCCATCCAAATATGATATAATTTTTAATTCACAATCCGGATAATAGAAAAAGCATCAATTTTCAATGTTTAGACCATAATTTTTGACAGAACTTTGCTGTCGGGACAACAATGCGCAATTATGTTCGTTTTTATAAATGCCACCATTCCGGAAGCTTAAAAAACACAAAGTCAGACAAAAACCAATCACTGCACTTCAATGTTGAGTTCAATACACTCTCCGCAAAGGTCTGTACCGTTTTTGGAATTCTGTTTTTGTGTTGTTGTTGCTAACACGCACGTTGTTGCTCTCTGCATCATTACCGTGTGCACTGAATCTGCTGGCTCATGAAATCCTCGAGTCTATGCGCTCTGCTGACTCCATATATTTACACGTAGCTCTTGTCTGTATAATATATGTTTTAGTATGCAGTCTTTCTAGTCTAGTCATGTTGTGTCTGCGTCACGCACCAAATTTGGGAAATACAAATAATTTAAGGCGCACCTGCAACAGTATTATATCACGGAGGGGGTCCATATAGATGGCTCTGTCTGTATGCTTTGCAGAATTCAGCGTCAATGTCACGTATGCAAAAAAGCGCATACATATCCAAGCCTCAAAAGAGAAAACTCTGAATTAAAAATGAAAAGCGACAAATGCAATTTGTGTTTGTGACTATTATGTTGTGTATAATTAAAAATGTTGCCGCGCGGCGGTGCGCCCGACACAACCGTAATAATGCGCGCATGCACGTGCCCACACACCGTAAACATAAACATTATAATGTTTATGCTGCGGCGCGATGCGCTGATAGGTACATTGTGCAAGTGTGTAATGATCACACGCGATGTGTGTTTTGTCGCTGTGGTTGCATATAGTTTTTTTTTAAACTGCAACACATATTCTCTTAACTTAATTTACAAAATATTTTAATAACTATTATTTTGAAGAGTCTACTAAATTGATCATTGAATTTTAGGCATAATGTCAACATAGACATAAATCGAACCATCGAGCATATACTTAAAAAGTTAAATATATTTAATGAAGAACTCAAAATAACACCAAAAGTGAAATATATGGAAGTAAAATTGGACAAAAAATGTTCTTTAACAAACACTGGGAGAATTTAACCAATTTAACCCTCTAAAAGCTTTCTGGCCATGTCAAAGAGCTTTATACTGGATCTATACAGTAATGATTAGACCAATGCAGCGCAATTTCAAAGAATCCAATGACTTCTGGGCCTCCATTAAGAGTAGTTTCTGTATCAATGAGACATAAAACCCTTGGGTCTTATGTCAGGTTCAAAAAGACATATCATTATCATATCATATCAATAATCAGTGCAAATCATCAGCAATTTCATACAAAAACTTACATTATTCCTTTGGCAATTATGTCCATATATGGGTAAGTTCCGCTTTTCTGGTTCAATTTGAATAATTCAGCTACCGAATCGCATCGAAAGCTTGTAGAGGCCTATGGCAACAGTGCTTTATTAGAAATACCGTACAGAGATTAGTTTCGTCGGCTGAAAGATGGAAAAAGCGACAAGAAGCGTAAAAATCAACCTAGGAAATTTGAGGACCATCCATATTGCCGACTCTTTTGGACCAGGAACCAATTGCAAAAAATGATTGGGAAAGACGGTGTCGCATAAATAAACCTTTAGGCAGCTGGAACGACGCCAACACACATGCTCGCCAGACTAAAACAGGGGTTACTGCATCGGATTGTGACTGGCGAAGAAAAGTGGATAAATTTCAAAAATTAGAAACGCAAGAAATCATGTGTTGATTCCAGCCAATCATCGACATATCTTCCCCAAGACCAAATGGCTTCAGATGGAAGATTATTCTGTGCGTTTGGTGGGATCAAAAGCGTATCGTCTACTATCATTTGTTAACTCCTGGAGATACTAACACAATAACCACTGCTACCACCAACACCTAATCAAATTACACCGTGCTCTGCGTGCCAAATAGCAAAGAAATGAGAAGAGAATATTCATCCACGAAAAAGTACCACCGCACACGTCAACAATGATCCGAACCTACTTCGACGCAGTGGTTTTTCCTCGAAAGAGAAGGAATTTTTGGCCTTTATCCACAGATTGCCTGAGAGATGGAAAAAATGTGTAGCCATTGACTCCAATTCTTGTTCGGGTAGCAAACCAATAAGATAATAACAACAACTCTGCCTCTTCCTGAACCGGCGATTGATATCCCGCGTGCAAATATACTACACAATGGCAGTCTCTTTTTACGTGCAGGCAAACCATAACATTCTTCTGCAAGCCAAACATAAGAGACGCGAAAAAATGTAAAGACAAGAACCGAAAGAAGCTTCAGACCATTGTAAATGTGCTTACTGCTCATTGCATTATTCACAATCTTAGCAGAGGCTTTAAGTCTCTGCAGAGGATATGAATCGATGGAGGAAACAGCTGAACATTACCTATGCCACTTGCCGTCTCTCTTCTCGCTTAATCTAAAAAAAATCTGAAAAGGAAAACCTCACCAAGCTATATTTCCAATACTAAAGTGAATCGTATCGTCTCTTTTATAGAGCAATCCAAATGGTTTGTTAAATAGTAATACTGTATAAACAGATATCACTGGGGAAGGCATAATGGGCATAAACTTCGAGGCCTGCATGCCGACGTACTTTTAAGGTAGTTAATCTCCCAATTATTTCTATCTTAAGCCATTCTGTTAGGCCATATTTAGTCATATTTACCCAGTAGAGCCTATTTGGTATTTTTTGCCTTTTTATGTGATATTTGCCTTTTTTATGTGATATTTTTACTTTTTAGGGCATATTTGGTTATATATGGTCTTTTAAGGTCATCATTGTTCATAATAATAATAATTCAACATTTTCAAGGTAAATCCACTGATTATATGTGACGTGCAGCATTTGTAACAATAATAATTTTTATTTATTTCAAGTATATAAATGTGTAATTTTTTAATGTAAATAAATGTTGTTTTTTAATTACGATTTACTTTTTAAAATTACATTTTTTATATTGCTATTTTAAGGTCATATTTTGAAGTTTTTGTGAATATTTTAGCGCTTAAAACTATTTTTAAGGATTCTAGAGGTTTTTTTGGTTTCCCTGGTTTTTATTATGTAACCTAATATCCTAAAGCTAGGATTAGACGGTGCGTGCCATGACGCGGTAACGCGCGTGAAAAATAATAAAAAAATATATTGAACGTGGCTGAGGTATTACATTGCGAGTTATTACGGCGTCTGCGCGTGGCATTTGAACGCGAAAGGGAAAAATATATATTGTCTCGTTTTCAACTGCGTTTAATTGCCACGAACAAACAAGTTTGTTCATGAAAATTAAATATGACAGAACATGCCATTTCGTCAATACAAAAAAAAATGTACGTTTACAGACCCGCGCGAACGCGTATATTAGACGGTGAATTTCAAAAACTCGGAAAATCCACGCGCAAAACGCGGCAAACGTAAAACGTCTAATCTTAAGGTCCATATGCTGCTTGCGATTAACTTAGATTACCATACAAAATTTAGCTGAGATTACAAAAAATATTATGAATCTGACAAATTTCTACAAGAGGCGCTTTTTTAAAAACTCTCCACAAGCAATTCCACGAGAAATTGTGTTATGTACATTATTTCACGCGGAATTTTGACGTTTAATATTTTTGTAAGTTTTATTTAGTTATATTTGATATTATTTATTACATTTTGTTGTTAATTTATTTAACTATATATAGTTAACGAAACATTCAACAAACGTCAAAGATAATCTACTCATTATTTGTTCACGATCATTTAACTCGAGATTTTTGGAGATCAGATTACGCGTAATCTAATCTCGAGCAGCATATACGCCTTTAGCTTAAAAGAGATTGAAACTAAAATTATAAAATATACTTAAAACTACGAGTATATATTTGCCTATGTTTTTCTGTTGACCAAAAGATTCCAATTGAAGTATAATACAAGAGTTGAAAAACGTGTAATAACCATTTTGAGACTGTGCAAATGCGATGAAAAAATTGGAACACAATCCATTTGCGGATATTTACGAACATTTGCGTATATTTAAATTTTGCGGACATCGGAAAATAGCTAATCATTGCTGTTAACAGAAAAGCTTTTACTCTATCGCATAATTAATAATTTGAAAATCACACTTTCAGAGAGTAACAAGAGGAACCTACTGATTTAAAAAGAATATTCGAAAAAAACGATTAAATAATTATTGCCGCTGCCGGGAGTCAAACCCTGCGGTCCAGTCTATCGTCTACCGTACACAATTCCGACGCGTTACATTATTGTTTACGAAATCAATCCTTTTTTCTGTAAAAGGGTTTTCTTTAAATTCACAGGATACCAATAAAACCAAACCAAATGCACATTTTCATTGACCTTGGTTCCGCTTGAAGTTTGCTTTTTATTTCAATTAATTATTTAATTAATATTTAAAAATTAGTATGTTTATTTTTTAAATATATATTATAAACATTTATAAATTAAATTAATGCCTTTATGCCTTCTAGTAATAGGCATTGGCGTTGCTGAAGAAACATGTATAACATTCAAAATTTGTAGATGACCCAAAAAAACTCAGAAGTGAGTCACTTAAAGAAATCAGAATATCAATCAAACATGACTGCTTGTTACTTCAAAGCGCGTCTTGACATCAGTTTATGTGAGTCACTATCGTCACTCAAAATACCGTTTTCGAAATAGTGGGTCCCTTTTTAAAATGTGACTCACTCAGAATAACCCGCTGGATTTATAAAAATTACGATATAAACAAAAGTCTGCCATTGGTAATTGTCAGACATTGAGAAAATACTTACAAAATTAACAAATATCAGGCGGTTTATACAATATTTCTGTATCCACGCTTTTAATATATCTAACTTTTTAACATTGCATTAAAATAAGCCTAAAAAAAAAACTTTAAAAAAGGTTTTTAGATGTCGGCACTCTCGGTCGGTACTCTCAAGTTACAATATTTTAAGTTATTGTAAGACTTAATATATCAAAAGTCAAAATTCGTCAAAAAAAATATGAATAGTGAATTATTATTTTCCTAATTAAAGTTACTAAAATCACAATCTTAGAAGAAACACATCTCAGATATTTTTAGTAATTACCCAAATAACAAATTAAAGCTTGATTTTGATTTTTACAGCTTGTCGACCAATTTCCAGCTATAATGGAGCTCTAATATTCCTTTCATTTCTATTGTTTGCGAAAATAAAATGGAGAAGCTATAATAGAGCTCTAATGAACCGTACATTACTTTTGTTTTAGAAATA
>JAAAKO020051939.1:0-11004 GCA_010015015.2 Bolitophila cinerea
TACATATATAACTAATGTGCAAACTCCAAAATGCAGATTAGAGACGACAAGAGATATGTATTATTATTTTGTTTGCGAAACAAATTCCCGATGCAGAAAGGCGCATTTGATTTAGTTTGCGGAGAGGGGGGTGTGTGAGGCCCAGACACCGACCACAGGACGAGAACAACGACTAGGACGACGACAACGTCAACGTCGACATTATGGCCGTTTCCTATTCATTTAACGGTTACATTTATGGGTAATTATGTATGCACTAAGGTTTCGGATACATGCACATTGCACATTGCACACACACACACACACACACACCATAAACACATATTCATGAATTGTTTGACTTATGCTATACGCAGACAGGAAAGGGGTTCACTTGTTAATCGTATATATGTATATATATATATACAATTGTATAAATATATGTATGAGTTTTCGTAGTTGCGAATTTTGTGACTATACAAAAGTTTGTCATGAACATGAAGTATTCCAGGGACGATTTCGGTTCAAATGGTTTCGTTTGTTCGATTTTGTTTTGTGTTTTGTGTGTGTGTGTGTGAGTATGAGCACTTGATTTGAGGGAATCTAAACTTTAGCCGATCTTCTTTCTTTTTTTTGTCTTCATAGTGAACCCGTTTCGGGATGTATGATTTCCCATGTGCGTAATTTCACAATTTATATATTGGCGGTGGTGTGTTTTGTGCAGTTGTCATATGCTTTCGTTTATCGATGGAAATGTCGGGCGGGAGGGTTTGTTTCAAATCTAGTGTCACACGCCCGAAACTCTATATTCTATAACTGTGTTTGATTCGTACGAGCAATTCGGGCGAGAGCGGACGCCTGGCGTACTTGTCAATGGCAATGTGTCAACGCAAACAAAGTTTGGCGGCGGACGCGAGAGTGCGGACGGACAGAACATAACACGCGCGGGCGCCTTTTGCGTTCGCGGACAATTCCATATATTCTATAAATGTTATATATGCAAAACATTTCCGGTCTGAATTTTCGACTATACAATATTGCGTATGCGAAAGCTCAGTGTTTACACAAACAAAAACACATATACACACGCACACAAATGCAACGAACTGCATGGCTTTTGCAATATACCGGCTGAATTATATACGCATGCAAAGTGTTGTAATGTTTTGTGTGTGGTTGTATATGTGTTTATGGTGTGTGTATATATGCTTCTGTTTGCATATGGCATGTATGTGCGGGAACACACACTCACGGAGGGAGCTTGGGGGCAAAGCCATGACCCGGCATTCACGAGCTATATAAATTCATCTGAATGTCAGCCGGAGCCGGAGTTTATGTTGTGAATGCGCGCTTGTGTGAGTGTATGTGTTTGCGCATGTTTGTGTGTGTGTGTGTGTGTGTCTGTGATATTTAATACAGTTTGTATGTTAGCAATTTGCCAAAATGGAGTTTGCATTAAACGACTCTTCGTTAAGCTCATAAATAGTTTTTGTAAAAGGCGGGACGTTTCACCCGTTTAAATTTATAATCTGCATCAAATATGCAATTAAATGTAGGTTATTGTTTTTATAATAAAATTTCTATCGAGACCATTTTTAGCAAGGACAGAAAAAAGAACTATTATGTCTATGTTTAGAACACATATAACGATTATCAACGAATAAAACTTGCCAGTCTGAAGGCCGTATTTGAAGCACAAGAACGTCGGGTAGCTGAATATCTGAAACGGAAACTATTGGCGGATGGGCCAGAAATCACCGCAGAAGATCGAGAGCGGTGGTAAGCTACCACACAAGTTGCTGATAACGAAATGATTAAAAAAGTATGGAAGACTAATGTTAGTGACTTCAGTGAGATACAAATGGACTTTGGAGGCAATAATATTTTTAAATATAATATAAACATACATTTTACTATTGTAACAACGTGCCAATAAATTAAATTACAGCGTGACCCTCTAGCTCTTCGTCACTTAGGTGGCTTGCAACACTGAAAATCCGGAATTGTGGGTAGAAAAGATAAAAACGCATAGTCAAAACAGAGGTAGAAAGTAAAAAAATATAATCAAGATTCCCGTCCGCAAAGTTCTAAAAAGTTATAAAAAATCTATTTGTATCAATTTGTGTAAAAAAAACTGTAAACATGATTATCTTGAACATGTTTTCCATGTATGACATAAATATGACCAACAACAAATCCAGCAGATTATATAATTTGACATGTCTATAAAAAACAACAAGAGTTCTCAAAATATATATGTTTATCTTGTAATAATATAAGATAGTTTTCTTATTATAGAATCTACACCACTATTTTTTCAGAGTCCTATTGAATTATATATACAAACAGCATTCTGAACAAATCGCATTTGAGACACCGGTTTGTTTACGAAAGTTTTAAATTCAATTTTTCTCGTAAAAGTTCTAATCCAGAAGGTGAGTTTGTTTCCCGGACACGACTCGCACGCGGCCACGGCCGGTGGATGCATATTAAAAGTGTCTGCGACACTGCGACACGCGCATAGAACTTTTTTGTGTGTATATAACGGTTTGAATGAATAGTATATACTCGTATGTATGATGATGATTACATGAAATGGATACGAAAAATATATGTTTCCATCTTAACTATATAAAAATGGTATATTATTATATAAGTGCGAAATTTGATCAAAGTTAATTAGTTACAAGTTGCAGTTAGGCCAGAGATGAAAATTACATAATAAATTGAATATAATCCAGAAGTAGATACAGTTTTTGATTTTGGTATTTCTTGTAGAAGAATAAAATTAAATTTTAATATTTATTCTTTTTTAATTTAACTTAAAAGCAATTCTACACATCAACGGCCTGAATAATGTTTTTTTTACGTTTTTTGTAGTTTTTGTTATATTTTTAGGAATGGCGTGAATTCTTATAGATTGGACAGTTATAAAAAATACACCAACAGACATATTATATAACGAATGAAGGTATGATGCAATTAATAAGAGGAATTTGGTATTATACAACTGATCCTATGTTGCTCCGGTAAAAACTACAGCAGCGTAGATACGGTATTTTTTTAAATTTTCATTAGAAACGATCACATCCTTCCAAAAAACTTTTTTTATTACACTATACAGACTACGGTCTTTAGAATATATACTTTAAATAATAAATATTATATACAATTCGATCCGTTTTCCTTTGCTCTTTTAAACATTGTACAAGCCAAATTGAATTCTATGAAATCGCCAGCGCGCGCATTTTGCTGTTTTGTATACTCCGGAAGTGTATAGTATAAAGCAAATGGCTACGCGTGCGAGCCGAACGTGCCGATGAGCAGCTTCCAGCTCCGTTCCTTTGCTATAGCAGTGTCACGACGGTGTCGGTATGTACATATTAGAAACGTGTCCTATCTCTCAATTGGCTTTGACTAAAACTTGGGTCAATATCGCCCAGCATCACATACACAGGCACCCAGGCACAGGCAGAGGCGACATAACGCTTATTACGTGTATTCTATAGAAATACACCCATGAAGTGATAAAATACATGCTGACTGTGAATGTATATAAATATATATATATATATATATATACTACTAGTATGTATATATAGTATACTCACACAAAATAATCTTCGTTGCTGTGAAAGTAAAAAAGGACCAGCCATTAAGTGTTGTTAACGGTTTCAAAGTCACCCAGCTTTTAATGGGGTACATTTTACAGTCTCTAGTGGTTCTTCTCCCGGGCCACAAACATATCACATAACCTGTGCTAATATACATACGACCGGTGTTTTAATTGCAAAACAGAGAACACAGGCCAGACGTTGTGTTTTTGTTGCAATAAATACACATGTAATATTTGGGTGAAAGTGCATTTTAGGATTTAGTGCCTGGGGGAGTTATTCTCTCCCCTCCTCCTAAAAAAGGGGTTTCCCCAACACCAAATATTAAAACTTTATGTTTTAGAAATGAAACCCTTAATTTGAAAAAAGTCGGGGAAGGATCGGACTACCCCTTCAGGTCATATTTAAAAAACGTCATATTTTATACAATTTTCTATAGAGGAAGGAGGGTGGGGGAACTAGATAAAAATGTTATTATTTATTTGGCAATGGGGCCTAATGCCCCAAAAACTGCAGGGCTGTATGGATTTGACATTTTGAAATAAATTGCAACATTTTTTTTATAAAATGTCATTTTTCGGTGTTATGGGTTTCCCCTTCAAAACCTCTTCGGGTTTGTTTTTTGCCTATGAATCTATGTATATCCTAAAATAAATAAATGATTTCAAATGTTCACTAAATAATATTTTTTTGTTAGCGCTAAATTAGTAAATTTAAAATTGTAACCATATGGAACCGCACAAGAAGACCATTTTTAGAGAACGCAACCCATTTTAATTTTATATGAAGAAGAATTGAAACAATTCGGTTCACGCCTGTCACTGTCTGACTGTCATATAATAGATGAATTTTACAAAGATGGACGTCATTGTCTGAGCATTGAGCAATCACAATCAGCACACAAGACAGGGTTTTACAGTTTTTTAAAGACCCAAATCAGGCCATTCCAGTGCACTGATCGCTCCAATAAAAAAAGTCGAGAAGTCACTCCAAAAAATGGTTAAGAAGAAACGTCAAAGTGACCCACACGATGCAGACGATAACTCATCAACGGAGTGCGATGAAAAGCAGTCAGCAGGCTCGTTAAAATCTGAGTGTCCACATGTCCAAAAGTCCGTGGATTTGACGAAACTTCGGAGAGCTCTCAAAGTGAACAGCATCGAAACAGAAAAGTGTTCTGAGTGTGAAAAAAAGCAAGCTACTGCCATTAATGTAACAACGGGTGCAGCTACCGAAGATGATGTCGGTCTCGACGAGGAAGAGTTTGCATACGACAATACGCTGTGGCTCTGTCTGAGATGTGGCACACAACTCTGTGGTCGCAGCAAGAACAATCATGCGGAGCTGCATTACGAGGTGAGTTTTTTTTTAAATTCTATAAAATTGTCTTGTTTTTTATAACGTAAATTATAAATATAATGTAGAAACCCCATTCGGACAGCCACGCGATTTCACTTAACACCAAGACGTTAGCCGCATGGTGTTATATGTGCAATAACGAAGTGACGTCAAATAAGAAAATGTCCGAAAGTGTAGAATTAGTTCGGAAAGAACTGAAGAACAAAGAGAAAAAAATTGAAAACATTAAAGACACAATAAGTCAAGTTTTCGACACAATGAGTCCTCTGCTTGGCGACCAAATTTTCACAAAGTTGACGGGTTCAGCACCAATTCTTCCGTCCGTTGTTGACTCGCTACCGCGCGTGCGAGGTCTTTCTAATTTGGGTAATACTTGCTTCTTTAATGCTGTGCTTCAGTGTTTGTCACAGACACCTTACTTGCTGACTGTACTGAAACAGATGTCCGTCTCTGGTGAAGAGTAAGTTTGGCTAGTAACATTTAGTAAAAATCGTGAAATCTAATGATCTTTTTTTCAGATTCGAGCTACCCGGAGGACAGCTAACTATTAAAGGAAATGAATACAACCTACAACCAATCAAAGGCGTTCTTTCGACTGGACTTTCAATATCGGCAGCTCTTACTGATACAATTGAAGAGCTTCAAACTAAATCCGGTGGAGTTTTTAATCCACAAAAACTTCTGAACGCACTGACTACGCGATGGCCGCAGTTCGGTGGTGGTGATCAACATGATTCGCACGAAGTGCTACGTCATTTGCTCGAATCCGTTCGCACCGAAGACTTGAAGCGGTATCAACGCGTAATTTTAGCCGAACTAGGATATAACAAGGACATCTCGGAGGTTTCCGATGAGATGCGGCAAAAGTGTAAATTCTATGGTGCTCAGGCTAGTGACCGAATCCTAATTCCGGATCAGGTGTTCCGTGGATTCCTGGTGTCTACGCTTACGTGCCAAGACTGTAATCACACTTCACCACGACACGAATACTTCCTTGACATTTCGCTACCAGTCAACGTTGAAAAGCCTCAGCCACCAGTCAGACGCAAGAGCAGTCCTGAACCGTCAAACGACACTAATTGTTTGATCACGTCTAAGGAAAGGAAAAAAGAGAAGGAAAAGGAGAAAAAACTTAAACGCACGCAAAAACACCAAAGCAAACGATCTGCACGTGTTTTGCTTGGTTCAGACGGCATTCCAATTACTGCCGGTTTGGAGCAGAATGGAAGTCACGTTGAACCACGCTCAAACTCTCAGTCTTCGTCCTCTTCCGAGCACTCTGATGCAGACGTTGAGGATAATCTTATTGAGGACAAGACCAAGTATGAGACTGCAAAACTGAATCAAAATGTGCCGGCACTTTATGACCTCAATGGTAACAGCAACGCAAACGTGGACTTACCTCAGAGTCCAGTCAACAATCCCGAAAAGGCCGATGACGAGCCTGAGAACCTGAAAAAGAATTCTGATGAAGGTGCTTTTTTAGATTATGTTAAATAATATATAAATGCCTTTATTAATCTCTCTAAAATCCCTTTTCCATCCCTTGCGGAATATACTTCCACTTTATTAATATTTCTACTATAATTTCAGATTCCGGTATCGCTGGCAGTCCATCCGAATTAACAGCTCTGTCAACAGGAACCGATAATTGTCTACCGAATGTGTCTGGCCTGGAAGCGGTTGCCCCACCAGTCAACTTTTACGTAGACGGATTTATAAGCAAAGAAGGAGGAATGAAATTAATCGAAAAGCTAAACGATCATATGGAAAACGAGTCGTCATCAATTAGTGCGCCTCCAAACAAGGAACTAACCGATTTGCATTTGGACGAGAAATCCCGACGAAAACTCAGCTCTCGCATTCGTACTACTAGCCACTCAGATTGGAGTACACCATTTGCGCAGCGATACGTTTGCGAGGACAGTGAGTGCTCAGTACAATCGTGTCTTAACAATTTCACCGGTCTGGAGATGATGACCGGTAACAATAAAGTTGGATGTGACTCTTGTACGAAACTGTACCATGGCGAGAACGGTGGAAAAACTGTAAACACGAATGCTACAAAGCAATTCCTTGTCTCCAGTCCACCAGCCGTACTCATTTTGCATTTAAAACGTTTTCAGGTGGGACCAAGGTATATGTTCCGCAAACTGAATAAGCACGTAACGTTCTCCTTTTTGCTAGACGTAGCTCCGTTTTGTGGATCAAAGGTAAAGAACTTGCCTAACGTTGATCGTAAACAAAAGAAATTAATGTACTCGCTGTACGGAGTTGTTGAGCACTCGGGAAGCATGCATGGTGGCCACTATGTTGCATACGTTAAGGTGCGTCCAAAGATCAGTCGTGATGATCCCAGATGGTCATTCATACCACAAGGCAGCAAGGCCGAACTCGACCAAACAGACGAACAGAAAGCACGCCTGGACGCTGACATGGCTAAGACAAAGGCCCGTGAGATGCGAGAGCAGTGC
Source organism: Bolitophila cinerea (assembly GCA_010015015.2). Lineage (NCBI taxonomy): Eukaryota > Metazoa > Arthropoda > Insecta > Diptera > Mycetophilidae > Bolitophila > Bolitophila cinerea. The sequence continues at coordinate 7,427 of JAAAKO020051939.1, forward strand.
ATGGACAGCGATGATTCAATGTCATCAACATCGTCATTGGAAGAGGAGAATGAGAAGATAGAAATGAAAGCGGAAGAAGGTGCTGTAGGCGGCGTTGATGAACCAGAAATATTACCGCCTCCCGGCAAGTGGTACTATGTTTCCGATAGCTGTGTGCAAGAAGTTAACGAGGATAAAGTTCTCAATGCAATGGCTTACTTGCTTTTCTATGAGCGAATATATTAAACAAGCACAATCTGCATCCTTCACCTTGATTCTGATTTATAACTACAAGTTAAACACCCCCTCTTAATATTTTTATCGATTTCTTATCACATACTATGTAAGTTTGTGAGAGCCGAACTCTAAACTCCAACTCTAGAAAATTTTACTCGATTGTATGAAGAACAAAAACATCATAATAGCGTTCAAACAATTATATAAATATATAAGTTACTACAATTATGGCTTACCAATTGCAATTTGTCCAAGCTCTAGCCAGTTTGTGATTATTTGCCTTTGTTTATAAACAATATTTTGTAAAGATCATCTTGATAATAATTATTAAATTGAATAAAAGTCGATTCTGAAAAACATAATCTATACTATATTATTTATATATCACTTTTATGTTAATAACAGTCGAATAAAAAAAATAACTAACATTAATATTACACGGATCGGATCCAATTACTGCCGTCCTCGGGCAAGAGATTATTGGTTATCAACAAAACAATATCAACGATCCACCAGATTCCAAGGCCACCTAGGGTAAGCAATTTGCCGACGGCCGTACCCGTTTGTCCCAGACAAAACCGATCCATACCCAAAAAACCAAGCAGCATACTGTACAGAAGTGTTGTTACGAAATAGTGATCGGTGTATAGGATGCACGGAAAGCCCGCTTTGAGAAAGGTTCGTGGCCCAAAGCATTCTATGTCCGCCAGCACGGTACACGGCACTTTAGTTTTTTCGACATCCTGGTAGTTAACGCCACCAAATTTTAGGCATCCGTGGCCGAGTTCATCACGAGCCGTCTTGTTTCCCTTATGATCGATTGGATATTTGCAATCTAAAAAATCCATTGGTAGAAAGGAGCACTTCACAAGTGGACTCAGTGGATTGTACTCCTGTGGAAACGTCGGCGGCGTTGTGTCACGGTCTTTGGACAGTTGACAAGTCGATGGTGTAGGAACGATGCTGATTAGACCATAAATAATAGGAATAAAGTAATTTAACCGCTTCATTTTTATTTTATATTGTACATTAGGGAAATGCGAATAATTGTATTTATATTTATTAATTATTATGACTTGTTGACATTTATATATGTCAATTGTGTCAAATTATTTTGGTTGCGTTCTGATTTTTAAGAATTATTCACAATCTCAGTACACATAAACAATTCCATTTTACAATTTTTGTAAAAACCTCAGATTAACAATAAATATCTTTGGTAAAAACAGATAAAAAAATGTTAATTATTTTTAGTTCGGTAAATATTCTTGATAAGAATCAAACTAAATATTTTTGAAGTTCCATAATTAATAAATGCAAAATGCAACATAGGTCCTAATTCACCCTAGGACTAAGGACTAATTCACCCTGGTACTAAGCGAGGTACTAAGTTCACGCGGACTGTAAAATTGATTAGTCAATTAAAATTCAGAGTTTAATTCAATTAAACTCTTACCTCTTTTGTTGTGCATTGGCGTCGAGTCATTGAGAGCTTCTAAATTTTATTCTCACAGTCGCAGTATGAGACAAAAGAACATCATCTCAGTTTCTATTAATGCAGGTAGCGGATGGAGTGCAGGGAAGATTCAAAACAAGATGAGCTATTATTTCAAATTAGGAAAACATTTATATATTGCCATTTACTATTTATATAATAAGAAGCATATATATACAATATCAACTACGAGTATATGCTTTATACAAATATAATATAATAAATATATTTAAATTGCAGGCACATTGTTAAAGAAAAAACAAATATTTAATAGAAAATATTTTTTAAAAAAATTACAAAAGACAAATTATAATAAACAGTATTAAAGCATTGACTTTACGATGGCTTTGCCCGTGTTTTTGCCCTGCAGCATATCGATAAACGACTGCGGAATGTTTTCAAATCCCTTTGTCTCGGTTTCCAAGTACTTGATCTTGCCATCATTCACCCATTTGTACATCTCGGTAATGCCTTCCAACCAACGGTCAGCGTATCGCCACACCAAGAATCCTTCCATTTTAAGTTGCTTGAACACGAACAAGGGCTGCAGAATTGGCACATGTGGAATGTCCTTTGTGGCTAGACTGTATGACGAAATCGATCCGCATATCGCAATTCGACCATAGTCTCTCATCTGACTCATAATCGTAGAGCTGATTTCTCCGCCAACATTGTCGAAATAACAGTCAACACCTTTCGGGGCTGCCTCTCGCAATGCTTTTGAAATATCTGCAGTCTTGTAGTTTACGGCAAAGTCAAAACCTAACTCAGACTTTAGCCACTTGCACTTATCGTCAGAGCCCGCAAAACCGATCACCGTACAGCCTTTAGCCTTGGCCAATTGTCCAACGAGACTTCCGACGGCACCGGCAGCACCAGTTACAACTACCACGTCACCGGACTTTGGTTTGCAAATTTCCAAGAAGCCAAAATAGGCTGTATTTCTATAAAAAAATATATTAGTAAAGAACAACCACAAAAAATAAAGAAAAATCTCACCCGGGCATTCCAAGTGTTCCCAATGCCAATGAAATGGGGTGTTTACCGAACGATGGAAGAACATAGGGTCCGATAGCCTCTTTATTTTCCGAGGGATTGAAAACTGTGTGCGTACGCCAACCGAACTGACCAAAAATGTGCGATCCTACCGGAAAGTCTGCGTTCTGGCTTTCCAGAACTTTAGCTACCTGACCACCAATCATAGTAACACCGACCGGAAACCGTTCCATGTACGGTTGCATGTACGGATCCACACTGTGGTATTCAGCCTCAACCAACACCTCTGTAAAAATAATTTGATAAATAGTTTCTTTACATTAAATATATTTTCGTTCCTAACCTCCTTGCTTGATGGCAGGTAGCTGTTCTTCCTCCAACCGGAAATCGGTAAGTTTCGGCAGACCAACAAAACGCTTTGCGTAAATAAATTTCTTTGCAACGACCATTGTAGAGAGTTGTCTTTGCGATTTTCCTGCTAACAAGTTAGCGGCTGACTTAAGAATACTGCTCATTGTGTTAACTAAAGTGCATAAACTGATGTGAGTGAAAAAAAGTGGTTATGTATATATTATAAATTATATTGAATAAATGAATGTGTGTGCGTGCATATATGAAAAAGCTTTAAGTGAACATTGAACAAACACAAATATGGATTATCACTATGATTCTATGTGATTCTGATTACGTTTACACCTGATAATAATAATAATTTTTGCTTCATAAAACCGTATCTAAATATATACATTTAAACCATCTGATATATTTTGTAAGAGTTTTGTATCTAACAACATACTATATATATATATATATACACGTATATTATTTAAAATGCGTATTTTATATAATAACCCGGTTAGAAGTTGATAAA